>JAQIHN010000193.1:0-124264 GCA_027917425.1 Gastrophryne carolinensis | reverse complement strand
CTTTCCATTTACTCCGGTGACACCCATGGCTTTCCATTTACTCCCAGTGACACCCATGGCTTTTCTGTTTCTTCCGGTGACACCCATGGCTTTTCTGTTTCTCCTGGTGACACCCATGGCTTTTCTGTTTCTCCCGGTGACACCCATGGCTTTTCTGTTGCTCCCGGTGACACCCATGGCTTTTCTGTTGCTCCCGGTGACACCCATGGCTTTTCTGTTTCTCTCGGTGACACCCATGGCTTTTCTGTTGCTCCCGGTGACACCCATGGCTTTCCATTTACTCCCGGTGACACCCATGGCTTTTCTGTTGCTCCCGGTGACACCCATGGCTTTTCTGTTGCTCCGGTGACACCCATGGCTTTTCTGTTTCTCTCGGTGACACCCATGGCTTTTCTGTTGCTCCCGGTGACACCCATGGCTTTCCATTTACTCCCGGTGACACCCATGGCTTTTCTGTCTCTCCCGGTGACACCCATGGCTTTCCATTTACTCCCGGTGACACCCATGGCTTTCCATTTACTCCCGGTGACACCCATGGCTTTCCATTTACTCCCGGTGACACCCATGGCTTTCCATTTACTCCCAGTGACACCCATGGCTTTTCTGTTTCTTCCGGTGACACCCATGGCTTTTCTGTTTCTCCTGGTGACACCCATGGCTTTTCTGTTTCTCCCGGTGACACCCATGGCTTTTCTGTTGCTCCCGGTGACACCCATGGCTTTTCTGTTGCTCCCGGTGACACCCATGGCTTTTCTGTTTCTCTCGGTGACACCCATGGCTTTTCTGTTGCTCCCGGTGACACCCATGGCTTTCCATTTACTCCCGGTGACACCCATGGCTTTCCATTTACTCCCGGTGACACCCATGGCTTTCCATTTACTCCCGGTGACACCCATGGCTTTCCATTTACTCCCGGTGACACCCATGGCTTTCCATTTACTCCCGGTGACACCCATGGCTTTCCATTTACTCCCGGTGACACCCATGGCTTTCCATTTACTCCCGGTGACACCCATGGCTTTCCATTTACTCCCGGTGACACCCATGGCTTTCCATTTACTCCCGGTGACACCCATGGCTTTCCATTTACTCCCGGTGACACCCATGGCTTTCCATTTACTCCCGGTGACACCCATGGCTTTCCATTTACTCCCGGTGACACCCATGGCTTTCCATTTACTCCCGGTGACACCCATGGCTTTCCATTTACTCCCGGTGACACCCATGGCTTTCCATTTACTCCCGGTGACACCCATGGCTTTCCATTTACTCCCGGTGACACCCATGGCTTTCCATTTACTCCCGGTGACACCCATGGCTTTCCATTTACTCCCGGTGACACCCATGGCTTTCCATTTACTCCCAGTGACACCCATGGCTTTTCTGTTTCTTCCGGTGACACCCATGGCTTTTCTGTTTCTCCTGGTGACACCCATGGCTTTTCTGTTTCTCCCGGTGACACCCATGCTTTTCTGTTGCTCCCGGTGACACCCATGGCTTTTCTGTTGCTCCCGGTGACACCCATGGCTTTTCTGTTTCTCTCGGTGACACCCATGGCTTTTCTGTTGCTCCCGGTGACACCCATGGCTTTCCATTTACTCCCGGTGACACCCATGGCTTTTCTGTTGCTCCCGGTGACACCCATGGCTTTTCTGTTGCTCCCGGTGACACCCATGGCTTTTCTGTTTCTCTCGGTGACACCCATGGCTTTTCTGTTGCTCCCGGTGACACCCATGGCTTTCCATTTACTCCCGGTGACACCCATGGCTTTTCTGTCTCTCCGGTGACACCCATGGCTTTCCATTTACTCCCGGTGACACCCATGGCTTTCCATTTACTCCGGTGACACCCATGGCTTTCCATTTACTCCCGGTGACACCCATGGCTTTCCATTTACTCCAGTGACACCCATGGCTTTTCTGTTTCTTCCGGTGACACCCATGGCTTTTCTGTTTCTCCTGGTGACACCCATGGCTTTTCTGTTTCTCCCGGTGACACCCATGGCTTTTCTGTTGCTCCCGGTGACACCCATGGCTTTTCTGTTGCTCCCGGTGACACCCATGGCTTTTCTGTTTCTCTCGGTGACACCCATGGCTTTTCTGTTGCTCCCGGTGACACCCATGGCTTTCCATTTACTCCCGGTGACACCCATGGCTTTTCTGTTTCTCCCGGTGACACCCATGGCTTTTCTGTTGCTCCCGGTGACACCCATGGCTTTTCTGTTTCTCTCGGTGACACCCATGGCTTTTCTGTTGCTCCCGGTGACACCATGGCTTTCCATTTACTCCCGGTGACACCCATGGCTTTTCTGTTTCTCCCGGTGACACCCATGGCTTTTCTGTTGCTCCCGGTGACACCCATGGCTTTTCTGTTTCTCTCGGTGACACCCATGGCTTTTCTGTTGCTCCCGGTGACACCCATGGCTTTTCAGTTTCTCCCGGTGACACCCATGGCTTTTCTGTTGCTCCCGGTGACACCCATGGCTTTTCTGTTTCTCTCGGTGACACCCATGGCTTTTCTGTTGCTCCCGGTGACACCCATGGCTTTTCTGTTGCTCCCGGTGACACCCATGGCTTTCCATTTACTCCCGGTGACACCCATGGCTTTTCTGTTTCTCTCGGTGACACCCATGGCTTTTCTGTTGCTCCCGGTGACACCCATGGCTTTCCATTTACTCCCGGTGACACCCATGGCTTTCCATTTACTCCCGGTGACACCCATGGCTTTCCATTTACTCCCAGTGACACCCATGGCTTTCCATTTACTCCCGGTGACACCCATGGCTTTTCTGTTTCTTCCGGTGACACCCATGGCTTTTCTGTTTCTCCTGGTGACACCCATGGCTTTTCTGTTTCTCCCGGTGACACCCATGGCTTTTCTGTTGCTCCCGTGACACCCATGGCTTTTCTGTTGCTCCCGGTGACACCCATGGCTTTTCTGTTTCTCTCGGTGACACCCATGGCTTTTCTGTTGCTCCCGGTGACACCCATGGCTTTCCATTTACTCCCGGTGACACCCATGGCTTTTCTGTTTCTCCGGTGACACCCATGGCTTTTCTGTTGCTCCCGGTGACACCCATGGCTTTTCTGTTTCTCTCGGTGACACCCATGGCTTTTCTGTTGCTCCCGGTGACACCCATGGCTTTCCATTTACTCCCGGTGACACCCATGGCTTTTCTGTTTCTCCCGGTGACACCCATGGCTTTTCTGTTGCTCCCGGTGACACCCATGGCTTTTCTGTTTCTCTCGGTGACACCCATGGCTTTTCTGTTGCTCCCGGTGACACCCATGGCTTTCCATTTACTCCCGGTGACACCCATGGCTTTCCATTTACTCCCGGTGACACCCATGGCTTTTCTGTTTCTCCCGGTGACACCATGGCTTTTCTGTTGCTCCCGGTGACACCCATGGCTTTTCTGTTGCTCCCGGTGACACCCATGGCTTTTCTGTTTCTCTCGGTGACACCCATGGCTTTTCTGTTGCTCCCGGTGACACCCATGGCTTTCCATTTACTCCCGGTGACACCCATGGCTTTCCATTTACTCCCGGTGACACCCATGGCTTTCCATTTACTCCCGGTGACACCCATGGCTTTTCTGTTTCTCTCGGTGACACCCATGGCTTTTCTGTTGCTCCCGGTGACACCCATGGCTTTCCATTTACTCCCGGTGACACCCATGGCTTTCCATTTACTCCCGGTGACACCCATGGCTTTCCATTTACTCTCGGTGACACCCATGGCTTTCCATTTACTCCCGGTGACACCCATGGCTTTCCATTTACTCCCGGTGACACCCATGGCTTTCCATTTACTCCCGGTGACACCCATGGCTTTCCATTTACTCCCGGTGACACCCATGGCTTTCCATTTACTCCGGTGACACCCATGGCTTTCCATTTACTCCCAGTGACACCCATGGCTTTCCATTTACTCCCAGTGACACCCATGGCTTTTCTGTTGCTCCCGGTGACACCCATGGCTTTTCTGTTGCTCCCGGTGACACCCATGGCTTTCCATTTACTCCCAGTGACACCCATGGCTTCTCTGTTGCTCCTGGTGACACCCATGGCTTTCCATTTACTCCCGGTGACACCCATGGCTTTTCTGTTTCTCCCGGTGACACCCATGGCTTTTCTGTTGCTCCCGGTGACACCCATGGCTTTTCAGTTTCTCCCGGTGACACCCATGGCTTCTCTGTGGCTCCCGGTGACACCCATGGCTTTTCTGTTGCTCCCGGTGACACCCATGGCTTCTCTGTTGCTCCCGGTGACACCCATGGCTTTTCTGTTGCTCCCGGTGACACCCATGGCTTCTCTGTTGCTCCCGGTGACACCCATGGCTTCTCTGTGGCTCCCGGTGACACCATGACTTTTCTGTTGCTCCCGGTGACACCCATGGCTTTTCTGTTGCTCCCGGTGACACCCATGGCATTTCTGTGGCTCCCGGTGACACCCATGGGTTTTCTGTTGCTCCCGGTGACACCCATGGCTTTTCCGTTGCTCTTGCTGACACCCATGGCTGCTCTGTGGCTCCCGGTGACACCCATGACTTTTCTGTTGCTCCCGGTGACACCCATGGCTTTTCTGTTTCTCCCGGTGACACCCATGGCTTTTCTGTTGCTCCCGGTGACACCCATGGCTTTTCTGTTGCTCCCGGTGACACCCATGGCTTATCTGTGGCTCCCAGTGACACCCATGGCTTTTCTGTTTCTCCCGGTGACACCCATGGCTTTTCTGTTGCTCCCGGTGACACCCATGGCTTTTCTGTTGCTCCCGGTGACACCCATGGCTTTTCTGTTGCTCCCGGTGACACCCATGGCTTCTCTGTGGCTCCCAGTGACACCCATGGCTTCTCTGTTGCTCCCGGTGACACCCATGGCTTTTCTGTTGCTCCCGGTGACACCCATGGCTTCTCTGTGGCTCCCAGTGACACCCATGGCTTTTCTGTTGCTCCCGGTGACACCCATGGCTTTTCTGTTGCTCCCGGTGACACCCATGGCTTTTCTGTTGCTCCCGGTGACACCCATGGCTTCTCTGTTGCTCCCGGTGACACCCATGGCTTCTCTGTGGTTCCCAGTGACACCCATGGCTTTTCTGTTGCTCCCGGTGACACCCATGGCTTTTCTGTTGCTCCCGGTGACACCCATGGCTTTTCTGTGGCTCCCGGTGACACCCATGGCTTTTCTGTCTCTCCAGGTGACACCCATGGCTTTTCTGTTGCTCCCGGTGACACCCATGGCTTTTCTGTTGCTCCCGGTGACACCCATGGCTTTTCTGTGGCTCCCGGTGACACCCATGGCTTTTCTGTTGCTCCCGGTGACACCCATGGCTTTTCTGTTTCTCCCGGTGACACCCATGGCTTTTCTGCTGCTCCCGGTGACACCCATGGCTTTTCTGTTGCTCCCGGTGACACCCATGGCTTTTCTCTTGCTCCCGGTGACACCCATGGCTTTTCTGTTGCTCCCGGTGACACCCATGGCTTTTCTCTTGCTCCCGGTGACACCCATGGCTTTTCTCTTGCTCCCGGTGACACCCATGGCTTTTCTCTTGCTCCCGGTGACACCCATGGCTTTTCTCTTGCTCCCGGTGACACCCATGGCTTTTCTGTTGCTCCCGGTGACACCCATGGCTTCTCTGTGGCTCCCGGTGACACCCATGGCTTTTCTGTTGCTCCCGGTGACACCCATGGCTTTTCTGTTGCTCCCGGTGACACCCATGGCTTTCCATTTACTCCCGGTGACACCCATGACTTTTATGTTGCTCCCGGTGACACCCATGGCTTTTCTGTCTCTCCCGGTGACACCCATGGCTTTTTTGTTGCTCCCGGTGACACCCATGGCTTTTCTGTTTCTCCCGGTGACACCCATGGCTTTTCTGTTGCTCCCGGTGACACCCATGGCTTTTCTGTCTCTCCCGGTGACACCCATGGCTTTTCTGTTGCTCCCGGGGACACCCATGGCTTTTCAGTTTCTCCCGGTGACACCCATGGCTTTTCAGTTTCTCCCGGTGACACCCATGGCTTTTCTGTTTCTCCCGGTGACACCCATGGCTTTTTGTTTGCTACCGGTGACACCCATGGCTTTTCAGTTTCTCCCGGTGACACCCATGGCTTTTCTGTTGCTCCCGGTGACACCCATGGCTTTTCTGTCTCTCCCGGTGACACCCATTGCTTTTCTGTCTCTCCCGGTGACACCCATGGCTTTTCAGTTTCTCCCGGTGACACCCATGGCTTTTCTGTCTCTCCCGGTGACACCCATGGCTTTTCTGTTTCTCCAGGTGACACCCATGGCTTCTCTGTTGCTCCCGGTGACACCCATGGCTTTTCTGTTGCTCCCAGTGACACCCATGGCTTTTCTGTTGCTCCCGGTGCCACCCATGGCTTTTCTGTTGCTCCCGGTGACACCCATGGCTTTTCTGTTTCTCCAGGTGACACCCATGGCTTTTCTGTGGCTCCCGGTGACACCCATGGCTTTTCTGTTGCTCCCGGTGACACCCATGGCTTCTCTGTGGCTCCCGGTGACACCCATGGCTTTTCTGTTGCTCCCGGTGACACCCATGGCTTCTCTGTTTCTCCCGGTGACACCCATGGCTTTGCTGTTTCTCCAGGTGACACCCATGGCTTTTCTGTTGCTCCCGGTGACACCCATGGCTTTTCTGTTGCTCCCGGTGACACCCATGGCTTCTCTGTTGCTCCCGGTGACACCCATGGCTTTTCTGTTGCTCCCGGTGACACCCATGGCTTCTCTGTGGCTCCCGGTGACACCCATGGCTTTTCTGTTGCTCCCGGTGACACCCATGGCTTCTCTGTGGCTCCCGGTGACACCCATGGCTTTTCTGTTGCTCCCGGTGACACCCATGGCTTCTCTGTTTCTCCCGGTGACATCCATGGCTTTGCTGTTTCTCCAGGTGACACCCATGGCTTTTCTGTTGCTCCCGGTGACACCCATGGCTTCTCTGTTGCTTCCGGTGACACCCATGGCTTTCCATTTACTCCCGGTGACACCCATGGCTTTTCTGTTTCTCCCGGTGACACCCATGGCTTTTCTGTTTCTCCCGGTGACACCCATGGCTTTTCTGTTGCTCCCGGTGACACCCATGGCTTTTCTCTTGCTCCCGGTGACACCCATGGCTTTTCTCTTGCTCCCGGTGACACCCATGGCTTTCCATTTACTCCCGGTGACACCCATGGCTTTCCATTTACTCCCGGTGACACCCATGGCTTTTCTGTTTCTCCCGGTGACACCCATGGCTTTTCTGTTTCTCCCGGTGACACCCATGGCTTTTCTGTTGCTCCCGGTGACACCCATGGCTTTTCTGCTGCTCCCGGTGACACCCATGGCTTTTCTGTTTCTCCCGGTGACACCCATGGCTTTTCTGTTGCTCCCGGTGACACCCATGGCTTTTCTGTTTCTCCCGGTGACACCCATGGCTTTTCTGTTGCTCCCGGTGACACCCATGGCTTTTCTCTTGCTCTCGGTGACACCCATGGCTTTTCTGTTTCTCCCGGTGACACCCATGGCTTTTCTGCTGCTCCCGGTGACACCCATGGCTTTTCTGTTTCTCCCGGTGACACCCATGGCTTTTCTGCTGCTCCCGGTGACACCCATGGCTTTTCTGTTTCTCCCGGTGACACCCATGGCTTGTCTGTTGCTCCCGGTGACACCCATGGCTTTTCTCTTGCTCCCGGTGACACCCATGGCTTTTCTCTTGCTCCCGGTGACACCCATGGCTTTTCTCTTGCTCTCGGTGACACCCATGGCTTTTCAGTTTCTCCCGGTGACACCCATGGCTTTTCTGTTTCTCCCGGTGACACCCATGGCTTTTCAGTTTCTCCCGGTGACACCCATGGCTTTTCTGTTTCTCCCGGTGACACCCATGGCTTTTCTGTTTCTCCCGGTGACACCCATGGCTTTTCTGTTTCTCCCGGTGACACCCATGGCTTTTCTGTTGCTCCCGGTGACACCCATGGCTTTTCTGTTGCTCCCGGTGACACCCATGGCTTCTCTGTTGCTCCCGGTGACACCCATGGCTTTTCTGTTGCTCCCGGTGACACCCATGGCTTTTCTGTTTCTCCCGGTGACACCCATGGCTTTTCTGTTTCTCCCGGTGACACCCATGGCTTTTCTGTTTCTCCCGGTGACACCCATGGCTTTTCTGTTTCTCCCGGTGACACCCATGGCTTTTCTGTTTCTCCCAGTGACACCCATGGCTTTTCAGTTTCTCCCGGTGACACCCATGGCTTTTCTGTTTCTCCCGGTGACACCCATGGCTTTTCTGTTTCTCCCGGTGACACCCATGGCTTTTCTGTTTCTCCCGGTGACACCCATGGCTTTTCTGTCTCTCCAGGTGACACCCATGGCTTTTCTGTTTCTCCCGGTGACACCCATGGCTTTTCTGTTTCTCCAGGTGACACCCATGGCTTTTCTGTTGCTCCCGGTGACACCCATGGCTTCTCTGTTGCTCCCGGTGACACCCATGGCTTTTCTGTTGCTCCCGGTGACACCCATGGCTTTTCTGTTGCTCCCGGTGACACCCATGGCTTTTCTGTTTCTCCAGGTGACACCCATGGCTTCTCTGTTGCTCCTGGTGACACCCATGGCTTTTCTGTTGCTCCCGGTGACACCCATGGCTTTTCTGTTGCTCCCGGTGACACCCATGGCTTCTCTGTGGCTCCCGGTGACACCCATGGCTTTTCTGTTTCTCCCGGTGACACCCATGGCTTTTCTGTTGCTCCCGGTGACACCCATGGCTTCTCTGTGGCTCCCGGTGACACCCATGGCTTTTCTGTTGCTCCCGGTGACACCCATGGCTTCTCTGTGGCTCCCGGTGACACCCATGGCTTTGCTGTTGCTCCCGGTGACACCCATGGCTTTTCTGTTTCTCCCGGTGACACCCATGGCTTTTCTGTTGCTCCCGGTGACACCCATGGCTTTTCTGTTGCTCCCGGTGACACCCATGGCTTTTCTGTTTCTCCCGGTGACACCCATGGCTTTTCTGTTTCTCCCGGTGACACCCATGGCTTTTCTGTCTCTCCAGGTGACACCCATGGCTTTTCTGTTGCTCCCGGTGACACCCATGGCTTCTCTGTTGCTCCCGGTGACACCCATGGCTTTTCTGTTGCTCCCGGTGACACCCATGGCTTTTCTGTTGCTCCCGGTGACACCCATGGCTTTTCTGTTGCTCCCGGTGACACCCATGGCTTTTCTGTTGCTCCCGGTGACACCCATGGCTTTTCTGTTGCTTCCGGTGACACCCATGGCTTTCCATTTACTCCCAGTCACACCCATGGCTTTTCTGTTTCTCCCGGTGACACCCATGGCTTTTCTGTTGCTCCCGGTGACACCCATGGCTTTTCTGCTGCTCCCCGTGACACCCATGGCTTTTCTGTTGCTCCCGGTGACACCCATGGCTTTTCTGTTGCTCCCGGTGACACCCATGGCTTTTCTGTTGCTCCCGGTGACACCCATGGCTTTTCTGTTTCTCCCGGTGACACCCATGGCTTTTCTGTTTGGTCAGCGCAGACAGAAAGTGCAGCGGAATCTCCCCCGTGGGGCAGATGGGGCACCGGCGGTGGCATCCGCAGGCTGGAAGCTGATTGGCTGTCGGCTTAGCCGGAGGCGATTCCCGGTGCTGAGCGCTGACAGCTGTGATTTAAAAGACACGTTTTATCATCCAGAATTGGAAGCAGCGGCTGAGTCGCTTCCTCCGGGGCCCCTGGGGGCCCCTCACTGCCTAACCGAGGAGCTGTCGCCGCCGGCGATGCCGAGGACCAGCGTCACCGCACCGAGATTTAACCCCTTCACCGTCAGATTGGAAAGATGCTGAACAAGCGCTAATGCCAAGCGAGTCTCCGGCATCCAACTCCGGGGCCCCATATCTGCCAGTAGGTCCGCCCCCGAGGACCCAGGATTCCCTGCCCACCTATCACATGAGGCTTCAGACCAGGACAGGCAGGAGTCTGCTTTGGGGCCCCTATGCCAAGCGAGTCTCCAGAATCCGGATCCCGGGCCCCTATGCCAAGCGAGTCTCCAGCATCCGGATCCGGGGCCCCTATGCCAAGCGAGTCACCAGCATCCGGATCCGGGGCCCCTATGCCAAGCGAGTCTCCAGCATCCGGTTCTTGGGCCCCTATGCCAAGCGAGTCTCCAGAATCCGGATCCAGGGCCCCTATGCCAAGCGAGTCTCCATCATCCGGCTCCGGGCCCCTATGCCAGCGAGTCTCCATCATCCGGCTCCGGGGCCCCTATGCCAAGCAAGTTTCCAGCATCCAGCTCCAGGCCCCTATGCCAGCGAGTCTCCAGCGCCGGCTCTGGGGCCCCATATCAGTCACTAGCCCCGCCGCCGAGGACCCAGGACTCCCCACCCACCTATCACATGAGGACAGACCAGGGCAGGCAGGAGTCTGCTTTGAGGCCCAGCAGAGACTGACCTGAGTACCTGAGCCCAGGTGATGGGAAACAAGGCAGAGGGGCCCCATGTACCTGAGCCCAGGTGATGGGACACGAGGCAGAGGGGCCCCATGTACCTGAGCCCAGGTGATGGGACACAAGGCCGAGGGGCCCCATGTACCTGAGCCCAGGTGATGGGACAGAAGGCAGAGGGGCCCCATGTACCTGAGCCCAGGTGATGGGACAGAAGGCAGAGGGGCCCCATGTACCTGAGCCCAGGTGATGGGACACAAGGCCGAGGGGCCCCATGTACCTGAGCCCAGGTGATGGGACACAAGGCCGAGGGGCCCCATGTACCTGAGCCCAGGTGATGGGACACAAGGCAGAGGGGCCCCATGTACCTGAGCCCAGGTGATGGGACACAAGGCAGAGGGGCCCCATGTACCTGAGCCCAGGTGATGGAACAGGAGGCAGAGGGGCCCCATGTACCTGAGCCCAGGTGATGGGACACAATGCAGAGGGGCCCCATGTACCTGAGCCCAGGTGATGGAACAGGAGGCAGAGGGGCCCCATGTACCTGAGCCCAGGTGATGGGACACAAGGCAGAGGGGCCCCATGTACCTGAGCCCAGGTGATGGGACAGAAGGCAGAGGGGCCCCATGTACCTGAGCCCAGGTGATGGGACACAAGGCCGAGGGGCCCCATGTACCTGAGCCCAGGTGATGGGACACAAGGCCGAGGGGCCCCATGTACCTGAGCCCAGGTGACGGAACACGAGGCAGAGGGGCCCCATGTACCTGAGCCCAGGTGATGGGACACGAGGCAGAGGGGCCCCATGTACCTGAGCCCAGGTGATGGAAAACGAGGCAGAGGGGCCCCATGTACCTGAGCCCAGGTGATGGGACACAATGCAGAGGGGCCCCATGTACCTGAGCCCAGGTGATGGAACAGGAGGCAGAGGGGCCCCATATACCTGAGCCCAGGTGATGGGACACAAGGCCGAGGGGCCCCATGTACCTGAGCCCAGGTGATGGGACACAAGGCCGAGGGGCCCCATGTACCTGAGCCCAGGTGATAAAACACAAGGCCGAAGGGCCCCATGTACCTGAGCCCAGGTGATGGGACACAAGGCCGAGGGGCCCCATGTACCTGAGCCCAGGTGATGGGACACAAGGCCGAGGGGCCCCATGTACCTGAGCCCAGGTGATGGGACACAAGGCCGAGGGGCCCCATGTACCTGAGCCCAGGTGATGGGACACAAGGCCGAGGGGCCCCATGTACCTGAGCCAAGGTGATGGGACACAAGGCCGAGGGGCCCCATGTACCTGAGCCCAGGTGATGGGACACAAGGCCGAGGGGCCCCATGTACCTGAGCCCAGGTGATAGGACACAAGGCCGAGGGGCCCCATGTACCTGAGCCAAGGTGATGGGACACAAGGCCGAGGGGCCCCATGTACCTGAGCCCAGGTGATGGGACACAAGGCAGAGGGGCCCCATGTACCTGAGCCCAGGTGATGGAACACAAGGCAGAGGGGCCCCATGTACCTGAGCCCAGGTGGTGGGACACGAGGCAGAGGGGCCCCATGTACCTGAGCCCAGGTGATGGGACACGAGGCAGAGGGGCCCCATGTACCTGAGCCCAGGTGATGGAAAACGAGGCAGAGGGGCCCCATGTACCTGAGCCCAGGTGATGGGACACAATGCAGAGGGGCCCCATGTACCTGAGCCCAGGTGATGGAACAGGAGGCAGAGGGGCCCCATATACCTGAGCCCAGGTGATGGGACACAAGGCCGAGGGGCCCCATGTACCTGAGCCCAGGTGATGGGACACAAGGCCGAGGGGCCCCATGTACCTGAGCCCAGGTGATAAAACACAAGGCCGAAGGGCCCCATGTACCTGAGCCCAGGTGATGGGACACAAGGCCGAGGGGCCCCATGTACCTGAGCCAAGGTGATGGGACACAAGGCCGAGGGGCCCCATGTACCTGAGCCCAGGTGATGGAAAATGAGGCAGAGGGGCCCCATGTACCTGAGCCCAGGTGACGGAACACGAGGCAGAGGGGCCCCATGTACCTGAGCCCAGGTGATGGGACACGAGGCAGAGGGGCCCCATGTACCTGAGCCCAGGTCATGGGACACAAGGCAGAGGGGCCCCATGTACCTGAGCCCAGGTGATGGAACACGAGGCAGAGGGGCCCCATGTACCTGAGCCCAGGTGATGGAACACGAGGCAGAGGGGCCCCATGTACCTGAGCCCAGGTGATGGGACACAATGCAGAGGGGCCCCATGTACCTGAGCCCAGGTGATGGGACAGGAGGCAGAGGGGCCCCATGTACCTGAGCCCAGGTGATGGGACACAAGACAGAGGGGCCCCATGTACCTGAGCCCAGGTGATGGAAAACGAGGCAGAGGGGCCCCATGTACCTGAGCCCAGGTGATGGGACACAAGGCAGAGGGGCCCCATGTACCTGAGCCCAGGTGATGGGACACAATGCAGAGGGGCCCCATGTACCTGAGCCCAGGTGATGGGACAGGAGGCAGAGGGGCCCCATGTACCTGAGCCCAGGTGATGGGACACGAGGCAGAGGGGCCCCATACCTGAGCCCAGGTGATGGAACACGAGGCAGAGGGGCCCCATGTACCTGAGCCCAGGTGATGGGACACAAGGCAGAGGGGCCCCATGTACCTGAGCCCAGGTGATGGAACACGAGGCAGAGGGGCCCCATGTACCTGAGCCCAGGTGATGGAACACGAGGCAGAGGGGCCCCATGTACCTGAGCCCAGGTGATGGGACACAAGACAGAGGGGCCCCATGTACCTGAGCCCAGGTGATGGGACAGGAGGCAGAGGGGCCCCATGTACCTGAGCCCAGGTGATGGAACACGAGGCAGAGGGGCCCCATGTACCTGAGCCCAGGTGATGGAACACAAGGCAGAGGGGCCCCATGTACCTGAGCCCAGGTGATGGGACACGAGGCAGAGGGGCCCCATGTACCTGAGCCCAGGTGATGGAACACAAGGCAGAGGGGCCCCATGTACCTGAGCCCAGGTGATGGGACACAAGGCAGAGGGGCCCCATGTACCTGAGCCCAGGTGATGGGACACAAGGCAGAGGGGCCCCATGTACCTGAGCCCAGGTGATGGAACACGAGGCAGAGGGGCCCCATGTACCTGAGCCCAGGTGATGGAACACGAGGCAGAGGGGCCCCATGTACCTGAGCCCAGGTGATGGGACACAAGGCAGAGAGGCCCCATGTACCTGAGCCCAGGTGATGGGACACAAGGCAGAGAGGCCCCATGTACCTGAGCCCAGGTGATGGAACACAAGGCAGAGGGGCCCCATGTACCTGAGCCCAGGTGATGGAACACGAGGCAGAGGGGCCCCATGTACCTGAGCCCAGGTGATGGGACACAAGGCAGAGAGGCCCCATGTACCTGAGCCCAGGTGATGGAACACAAGGCAGAGGGGCCCCATGTACCTGAGCCCAGGTGATGGAACACGAGGCAGAGGGGCCCCATGTACCTGAGCCCAGGTGATGGAACAGGAGGCAGAGGGGCCCCATGTACCTGAGCCCAGGTGATGGGACAGGAGGCAGAGGGGCCCCATGTACCTGAGCCCAGGTGATGGGACACAAGGCAGAGGGGCCCCATGTACCTGAGCCCAGGTGATGGAACACGAGGCAGAGGGGCCCCATACCTGAGCCCAGGTGATGGGACACAAGACAGAGGGGCCCCATGTACCTGAGCCCAGGTGATGGGACAGGAGGCAGAGGGGCCCCATGTACCTGAGCGCAGGTGATGGAACACAAGGCAGAGGGGCCCCATGTACCTGAGCCCAGGTGATGGGACACAAGGCAGAGGGGCCCCATGTACCTGAGCCCAGGTGATGGGACACAAGACAGAGGGGCCCCATGTACCTGAGCCCAGGTGATGGGACAGGAGGCAGAGGGGCCCCATGTACCTGAGCCCAGGTGATGGGACACAAGGCAGAGGGGCCCCATGTACCTGAGCCCAGGTGATGGGACACAAGGCAGAGGGGCCCCATGTACCTGAGCTCAGGTGATGGAACACGAGGCAGAGGGGCCCCATGTACCTGAGCCCAGGTGATGGAACACGAGGCAGAGGGGCCCCATGTACCTGAGCCCAGATGATGGAACACAAGGCAGAGGGGCCCCATGTACCTGAGCCCAGGTGATGGGACACAAGGCAGAGAGGCCCCATGTACCTGAGCCCAGATGATGGAACACAAGGCAGAGGGGCCCCATGTACCTGAGCCCAGGTGATGGAACACGAGGCAGAGGGGCCCCATGTACCTGAGCCCAGGTGATGGAACACGAGGCAGAGGGGCCCCATGTACCTGAGCCCAGGTGATGGAACAGGAGGCAGAGGGGCCCCATGTACCTGAGCCCAGGTGATGGAACACGAGGCAGAGGGGCCCCATGTACCTGAGCCCAGGTGATGGGACACAAGGAAGAGGGGCCCCATGTACCTGAGCCCAGGTGATGGGACAGGAGGCAGAGGGGCCCCATGTACCTGAGCCCAGGTGATAGGACACAAGGCAGAGGGGCCCCATGTACCTGAGCCCAGGTGATGGAACACGAGGCAGAGGGGCCCCATGTACCTGAGCCCAGGTGATGGAACACAAGGCAGAGAGGCCCCATGTACCTGAGCCCAGGTGATGGGACACAAGGCAGAGGGGCCCCATGTACCTGAGCCCAGGTGATGGGACACAAGGCAGAGGGGCCCCATGTACCTGGGCCCAGGTGATGGAACACCAGGCAGAGGGGCCCCATGTACCTGAGCCCAGGTGATGGGACACCAGGCAGAGGGGCCCCATGTACCTGAGCCCAGGTGATGGGACACAAGGCAGAGGGGCCCCATGTACCTGAGCCCAGGTGATGGGACACAATGCAGAGGGGCCCCATGTACCTGGGCCCAGGTGATGGAACACCAGGCAGAGGGGCCCCATGTACCTGAGCCCAGGTGATGGAACAGGAGGCAGAGGGGCCCCATGTACCTGAGCCCAGGTGATGGAACAGGAGGCAGAGGGGCCCCATGTACCTGAGCCCAGGTGATGGAACAGGAGGCAGAGGGGCCCCATGTACCTGAGCCCAGGTGATGGGACACAAGGCAGAGGGGCCCCATGTACCTGAGCCCAGGTGATGGGACACAAGGCAGAGGGGCCCCATGTACCTGAGCCCAGGTGATGGAACACGAGGCAGAGGGGCCCCATGTACCTGAGCCCAGGTGATGGAACACGAGGCAGAGGGGCCCCATGTACCTGAGCCCAGGTGATGGGACACAAGACAGAGGGGCCCCATGTACCTGAGCCCAGGTGATGGTACAGGAGGCAGAGGGGCCCCATGTACCTGAGCCCAGGTGATGGGACACGAGGCAGAGGGGCCCCATGTACCTGAGCCCAGGTGATGGGACACAAGGCAGAGGGGCCCCATGTACCTGAGCCCAGGTGATGGGACACAAGGCAGAGGGGCCCCATGTACCTGAGCCCAGGTGATGGGACACAAGGCAGAGGGGCCCCATGTACCTGAGCCCAGGTGATGGAACAGGAGGCAGAGGGGCCCCATGTACCTGAGCCCAGGTGATGGGACAGGAGGCAGAGGGGCCCCATGTACCTGAGCCCAGGTGATGGGACACAAGGCAGAGGGGCCCCATGTACCTGAGCCCAGGTGATGGAACAGGAGGCAGAGGGGCCCCATGTACCTGAGCTCAGGTGATGGGACACAAGGCAGAGGGGCCCCATGTACCTGAGCCCAGGTGATGGAACACGAGGCAGAGGGGCCCCATGTACCTGAGCCCAGGTGATGGGACAGGAGGCAGAGGGGCCCCATGTACCTGAGCCCAGGTGATGGAACACGAGGCAGAGGGGCCCCATGTACCTGAGCCCAGGTGATGGGACACAAGGCAGAGGGGCCCCATGTACCTGAGCCCAGGTGATGGGACACAAGGCAGAGGGGCCCCATGTATCTGAGCCCAGGTGATGGAACACAAGGCAGAGGGGCCCCATGTACCTGAGCCCAGGTGATGGAACACGAGGCAGAGGGGCCCCATGTACCTGAGCCCAGGTGATGGAACACGAGGCAGAGGGGCCCCATGTACCTGAGCCCAGGTGATGGGACACAAGGCAGAGGGGCCCCATGTACCTGAGCCCAGGTGATGGAACACGAGGCAGAGGGGCCCCATGTACCTGAGCCCAGGTGATGGGACACAAGGCAGAGGGGCCCCATGTACCTGAGCCCAGGTGATGGAACACAAGGCAGAGGGGCCCCATGTACCTGAGCCCAGGTGATGGGACACAAGGCAGAGGGGCCCCATGTACCTGAGCCCAGGTG
Organism: Gastrophryne carolinensis; assembly: GCA_027917425.1. Classification (NCBI taxonomy): domain Eukaryota; kingdom Metazoa; phylum Chordata; class Amphibia; order Anura; family Microhylidae; genus Gastrophryne; species Gastrophryne carolinensis. The sequence continues at coordinate 107,527 of JAQIHN010000193.1, read as the reverse complement.
ATGGGACACAAGGCAGAGGGGCCCCATGTACCTGAGCCCAGGTGATGGAACACGAGGCAGAGGGGCCCCATGAGCCCTCTAGGGTATGGGAGGGGTTGTAGGTCACCAGTGGGTGGTGGGCGGAGCTTCAGCTAATGGATGGTGATTTATGCGGAGTTGATCTTCACTAATCGCCTTTGTGGCGCCGTCACCGGAGGAAAGACCATCAATTATTTATCAGGTCTGAGAAAGTCAAGTTCAAGAGGAAGAACGTCCCCGCCGCGCGAATATTAATTGTATGCAAATTAACTCCTCGCCTGCCTGAGCCAGCGACAGCCACACCAGCCCCGCCCCCTGACCAATCCTCCAATCAACATCCAGAACAGCGAGCAGAAGAAGCTGCATTAAAGAGATACTCACCTTTTCCTAGCATAGCTTAATCTGATGGGGGACAGGAAACTACTGCACCTCCCCCCTCACACCATCAGTGACCCTGCATTAGAGAGATACTCACCCTTTCCTAGCAGAGCTCCATCTGATGGGGGACAGAAAACTGCTGCACCCCCCATAGACCAGTGACAGGCTCGGAGTATAAAACGTCTTTATTGGAGACGATCGCACGATTGTTACAACTACGGTGAGATCGGGCAACAATCCAATGTCTATGAGGCAGCCAGCCAATCACTGATCATTCTACAGGCAGGGGCGTGGCCAGGGGATTGCACATGTATGGGAGGGAGGGATTGCACATGTATGGGAGGGGGGGATTGCACATGTATGGGAGGGGGGGATTTCACATGTATGGGAGGGGGGGATTGCACATGTATGGGAGGGGGGGATTACACATGTATGGGAGGGGGGGATTGCTCATGTATGGGAGGGGGGATTGCACATGTATGGGAGGGGGGGATTGCACATGTATGGGAGGGGGGGATTGCACATCTATGGGAGGGGAGGATTGCACATGTATGGGAGGGGGGGGATTGCACATGTATGGGAGGGGGGGATTGCACATGTATGGGAGGGGGGGATTGCTCATGTATGGGAGGGGGGGATTACACATGTATGGGAGGGGGGGATTGCTCATGTATGGGAGGGGGGATTGCACATGTATGGGAGGGGGGGATTGCACATGTATGGGAGGGGGGGATTGCTCATGTATGGGAGGGGGGGATTACACATGTATGGGAGGGGGGGATTGCTCATGTATGGGAGGGGGGATTGCACATGTATGGGAGGGGGGGATTGCACATGTATGGGAGGGGGGGATTGCACATGTATGGGAGGGGAGGATTGCACATGTATGGGAGGGGGGATTGCACATGTATGGGAGGGGGGATTACACATGTATGGGAGGGGGGGGATTGCACATGTATGGGAGGGGGGGATTGCACATGTATGGGAGGGGGGATTGCTCATGTATGGGAGGGGGGGATTGCACATGTATGGGAGGGGGGGATTGCTCATGTATGGGAGGGGGGGATTGCACATGTATGGGAGGGGGGATTGCACATGTATGGGAGGGGGGGATTGCACATGTATGGGAGGGGGGGATTGCACATGTATGGGAGGGGGGGATTGCACATGTATGGGAGGGGGGATTACACATGTATGGGAGGGGGGGATTGCTCATGTATGGGAGGGGGGATTGCTCATGTATGGGAGGGGGGATTGCACATGTATGGGAGGGGGGATTGCTCATGTATGGGAGAGGGATTACACATGTATGGGAGGGGGGGATTGCTCATGTATGGGAGGGGGGGATTGCACATGTATGGGAGGGGGGGATTGCTCATGTATGGGAGGGGGGATTGCTCATGTATGGGAGAGGGATTACACATGTATGGGAGGGGGGATTGCACATGTATGGGAGGGGGGGTTGCTCATGTATGGGAGGGGGGATTGCACATGTATGGGAGGGGGGGATTGCACATGTATGGGAGGGGGGGATTGCTCATGTATGGGAGGGGGGATTGCACATGTATGGGAGGGGGGGGATTGCACATGTATGGGAGGGGGGGATTGCACATGTATGGGAGGGGGGGATTGCACATGTATGGGAGGGGGGGATTGCACATGTATGGGAGGGGGGATTGCTCATGTATGGGAGGGGGATTACACATGTATGGGAGGGGGGGATTGCTCATGTATGGGAGGGGGGGATTGCTCATGTATGGGAGGGGGGGATTGCACATGTATGGGAGGGGGATTACACATGTATGGGAGGGGGGATTGCTCATGTATGGGAGGGGGGATTGCACATGTATGGGAGGGGGGGATTGCACATGTATGGGAGGGGGGATTGCACATGTATGGGAGGGGGGGATTGCACATGTATGGGAGGGGGGGGATTGCACATGTATGGGAGGGGGGTTTGCTCATGTATGGGAGGGGGATTACACATGTATGGGAGGGGGGGATTGCACATGTATGGGAGGGGGGGGATTGCACATGTATGGGAGGGGGGTTTGCTCATGTATGGGAGGGGGATTACACATGTATGGGAGGGGGGGGATTGCTCATGTATGGGGGAGGGAATGAGATCGGCCGTCTGGACCTCAGCTACCGCAGCCTTGATGGAGCGATGATCCGAAACGTTGGGCGGGGGACAGTTCAATGTCTATGAGGCAGGCGGCCAATCACTGATCGTTCTACAGACATGGGCGTGGCCGGGGGATTGCACATGTATGGGGGAGGGGGGATGAGATCAGCCACCTGGACATCAGCTACCGCAGCCTCAATGGAGCGATGATCCGAAACGTCGGGCGGGCGACAGCCCATTGTCCTCTATGGAAAGTCCCTCCAGGTGTGATCCTCTCCCGCTGGTCCCGGGGATGCTGCGCGGGGGCGTGGCGCAGTGGGCGGGGCGTCTAGTCCGGGTAGAGGATGAAGCCGGAGAAGGTGCTGTACTTGTTGTTGTTGCCGCCGTGCGCTTTGCCGCCGTCCAGCTTGATGTAGATCTCGTCGCCGGCGTCCAGGTGCAGCACCACGCTGTTACTGGCGTAATCGTAATTCTGATCGGCGTCCTGGGCGATGGCGCTGGCGCGTACCTGCGGGGGGAGATCAGATCAGTTACGGGGGCGGGGCCATGTGCGGACACGCCCATAAAATGATCACTGGGATTATAACAATTAATGGTGGGCTGATAAGAATGAGAATGAAAATGAGAATTCCACACACGTTCTCGCCCCCTCTCATTCTTATCAGCCCACCATTAATTGTTATAATCCCCCTGATTATTATCAGCCCACCATTAATTATTATAACCCCCCTGATTGTTATCAGCCCACCATTAATTGTTATAATCCCCCTGATTATTATCAGCCCACCATTAATTGTTATAATCCCCCTGATTGTTATCAGCCCACCATTAAATGTTATAATCCCCCTGATTGTTATCAGCCCACCATTAAATGTTATAACCCCCCTGATTATTATCAGCCCACCATTAATTGTTATGATCCCCCTGATTATTATCAGCCCACCATTAATTGTTATAATCCCCCTGATTACTATCATCCCACCATAAATTGTTATAATCCCCCTGATTATTATCAGCCCACCATTAATTGTTATAATCCCTCTGATTATTATCAGCCCACCATTAATTGTTATAATCCCCCTGATTATCATCAGCCCACCATTAATTGTTATAATCCCCCTGATTATTATCAGCCCACCATTAATTGTTATAATCCCTCTGATTATTATCAGCCCACCATTAATTGTTATAATCCCTCTGATTCTTATCAGCTCACCATTAATTGTTATAATCCCCCTGATTATTATCAGCCCACCATTAATTGTTATAATCCCCCTGATTATTATCAGCCCACCATTAATTGTTATAATCCCCCTGATTATTATCAGCCCACCATTAATTGTTATAATCCCCCTGATTATTATCAGCTCACCATTAATTGTTATAATCCCTCTGATTATTATCAGCCCACCACTAATTGTTATGATCCCCCTGATTATTATCAGCCCACCATTAATTGTTATAATCCCCCTGATTATTATCAGCTCACCATTAATTGTTATAATCCCCCTGATTATTATCAGCCCACCATTAATTGTTATAATCCCCCTGATTATTATCAGCCCACCATTAATTGTTATAATCCCCCTGATTATTATCAGCTCACCATTAATTGTTATAATCCCCCTGATTATTATCAGCCCACCATTAATTGTTATAATCCCCCTGATTATTATCAGCCCACCATTAATTGTTATAATCCCCCTGATTATTATCAGCTCACCATTAATTGTTATAATCCCTCTGATTATTATCAGCCCACCACTAATTGTTATGATCCCCCTGATTATTATCAGCCCACCATTAATTGTTATAATCCCCCTGATTATTATCAGCTCACCATTAATTGTTATAATCCCCCTGATTATTATCAGCCCACCATTAATTGTTATAATCCCTCTGATTATTATCAGCCCACCACTAATTGTTATGATCCCCCTGATTATTATCAGCCCACCACTAATTGTTATAATCCCTCTGATTATTATCAGCCCACCATTAATTGTTATGATCCCCCTGATTATTATCAGCCCACCACAAATTGTTATAATCCCCCTGATTATTATCAGCCCACCCCTAATTGTTATAATCCCCCTGATTATTATCAGCCCACCATTAATTGTTATAATCCCCCTGATTATTATCAGCCCACCATTAATTGTTATAATCCCTCTGATTATTATCAGCCCACCATTAATTGTTATAATCCCCCTGATTATTATCAGCCCACCATTAATTGTTATAATCCCCCTGATTATTATCAGCCCACCATTGTTATAATCCCCCTGATTATTATCAGCCCACCATTAATTGTTATAATCCCCCTGATTATTATCAGCCCACCATTAATTGTTATAATCCCCCTGATTATTATCAGCCCACCATTAATTGTTATAATCCCCCTGATTATTATCAGCCCACCATTAATTGTTATAATCCCCCTGATTATTATCAGCCCACCATTAATTGTTATAATCCCCCTGATTATTATCAGCCCACCATTAATTGTTATAATCCCCCTGATTATTATCAGCCCACCATTAATTGTTATAATCCCCCTGATTATTATCAGCCCACCATTAATTGTTATAATCCCCCTGATTATTATCAGCCCACCATTAATTGTTATGATCCCCCTGATTATTATCAGACCACCATTAATTGTTATAACCCCTCTGATTCTTATCAGATCACCATAAATTGTTATAATCCCCCTGATTATTATCAGACCACCATTAATTGTTATAATCCCCCTGATTATTATCAGCTCACCATTAATTGTTATAATCCCTCTGATTCTTATCAGCTCACCATTAATTGTTATAATCCCCCTGATTATTATCAGCTCACCATTAATTGTTATAATCCCCCTGATTATTATCAGCCCACCATTAATTGTTATAATCCCCCTGTTATCTCGCAGCGTAAGATTTTACGACTTAGCTATTTTTCATGTGTGTCAGCGTAAAAACAATTGTCCCTCCTTTGTAGTTTTCAGTATAAATGTGAGTCTATGTTACAGATCTGTATTATGCCTGAAGAAGAAGCTTGAACAGCTCGGAAAGCTGACATTTCCAATCTTATTGCGTCAGCCAATAAATGGTATGACCTTAACCTTGGATTTCCTGCGCACATCGATGGCTGACAACTTACTGATTATCTAAATATTAAAACTCTTATTCAAAGACAATGTTTGGATCTATCACTTATTTCCACCAAACATTAAAGGGGAAAGAGACACAAATTTTTGCCAGTACACGAGACGTTCGAAATATCTTCACTGCGTTGAAAAGGCAAAAAAAAAGCACAAATTATCCTCTGATTATGGAACAAACCATTATAATGTATGAAAAACCTGTAATGTATGAACATGACATTGTGAGACAAAATGGAAAATGTGTTGAGCGCTATTAGAATTATTATTATTAGCGCTATTAGAATTATTATTATTAGCGCTATTAGAATTATTATTATTTGCGCTATTAGAATTATTATTATTAGCGCTATTAGAATTATTATTATTTGCGCTATTAGAATTATTATTATTAGCGCTATTAGAATTATTATTATTTGCGCTATTAGAATTATTATTATTAGCGCTATTAGAATTATTATTATTTGCGCTATTAGAATTTTGTATGGAAGAATCCAGCTTGACAAGAAGTTGTTTGTACAGACAATAGAAATGTTTTTCTTTTAAATATGAAGAAATAAATTGTAAAACCTTTTATACAAATTTTGATGTGGTGAAATAAATGGGCGCAGGGGGGGGGGGGGGGGTAGAGGCCTAATACCCCCAAATGCAATTTTAAACGTATGCCCAGCGCAGCATGTGCCGTCATATCTCACAGGTAGCCCCGCCCCCGAGCTCACCTATTCATTAAAGTGGAACTAAACTCTAAGACTCCAGGGCCATTGCCTGGCCGTCCCCCTGGAGCATCCCAAACCAGAATGGCCGGCTGTGTGAAATCCCACCTTGTAAGCAGTGCCGGCCCCGCCCCCAGGCACACTCCATTCTGATAGGTCGGTGGTGGGATCGCTCCCACGGCAAAATGGAACCTGGGGATGCAGCTCCCTATCGCTCCCTATTGCTGAGCTCTGCCTCTAAACAGATGATCATCGGTTTGTACAGCCTACAGCTCTGATTGGATGAGGGCCCGCACATGCGCTGTGTGACCGGGGAAAGGTGTGTTTTCACCTAGTGGGGCATCCCAAATCTGCAACAAAGCTTAAAGCCAGCCCTGGAGTCTGAAAGATTCCAAGGCTGGACAATTTGCTACCCCTGGGGCATGCCGATATGGGATGCCCCGCTGTGTTACCCCCCTGGAGTCACCCTTGCCCCGGGCACCTACAGTGATGTAATCAATGCCGGCCACACCCCCGCCGCTGTGCTCCTTCTCTGTACCGCATGTCTTACCCTGTGTGTAATCACCTCTTTGTACAGCACTACGGATAGAGGTGGTGCTATATCAATATAGTAATTATAATACTAAGCCTCAGGCTGACAGAACGATCATGAGATCAGACCCAGAAATCCTCGGATCGTGTGCTGCAGCGGATTCTGTCCCCATTATTTAATCTGTCACTCAATGCGGGGGGAGGGGCATCCGATGTTTTAGCCCCTCCCCCATCCAGGGGCTCAGGCTGACAGAACGATCATGAGATCAGACTCGGTTATCCTCGGATCGTGTGCTGCAGCGGATTCTGTCCCCATTATACCCATTGTTTAATCTGTCACTCAATGCGGGGGGAGGGGCATCCGATGTTTTAGCCCCTCCCCCATTCAGGATGCAACCCTGCTTTGCCAAGAAAAAAATCTTTGGATCTACTGTAACTAATTCCTGGAAATGAGATTCTAGATCTTTCCCAACAAAAACCTTGTAAGAGCCGCACAACAATATTAAAATCAAATAATATATTATAGCAATATAAACAACTACAGCGTTTCACATAAAAAAGACATTATTAAAAAACACGAACAAATGAGACTCAAAAACAATTGACTCTATTACACAACCAAAATTATATGAAATATATATTATTAATAAACATTATATATCATAAGAGCTGCAATATGCTTATTAAATTATATTTGATTATATTATTTAAAGTGGACCAACACCCAGGAGGGATCTATAAGATTCCCGGGCCGATCAGATCCGAAATCGGGATGCCCGCTGTGTGACACCCCGCAGGACGCCCAGAAACCTTACCTTATCCACGTTCCAACGGCGCATGCTCGAGCCGCGCCGCCTCTCGCGCTCCTCTCTAGCAGGGCGCCGTTTGTGAATGGCCGGCGCGGGCGCGCTCCCTGTTAGAAGGAAGCCCGAGATGCGGCCTCCAGCGCTCAGAGTCGCTGTGGTTGTCCGTCGCTTGTCGGTCCATACCACAGCGGCTCTGAGCGCGCTGATTGGACGAGCGCTCGCGTAGGAGCGGGGTGAGGTGAGTTATTTAGGGCGATCGGGGGGGTTTCACGCAGCGGGGGATCAGGGTGCCCCACAGAAGTGGACCAAAACCCAGGATAGTGAAAGTATTAATCATTAAAAAAAAATGATATAATTTATTTTATTATTGCTATTAATTATTAACATTAATTGGGTGAAAGAAAGTGCAAAATTGTGTACAAAGGTTTAAGAAAAAAAAATGTTATGACAAACAATCGGATCTGTGCAATAAGATCTGTGCAATAAGATCTGTGCAAACTCGCCTACAAAAGCCCCAATTCAAAGCGTGCAAGCGTGATTCAAAAAGTGCTAAAGTGCAAAAAACAATTGCAGCAACTTAAATGTATATAATTATAAGCAATGTTCAATTTCTACCCTGTCTGTAATCACTACTTTGTAAAGCGCTACGGAAGATGATGGCGCTATATAAATAAATAATAATAATAATAATTAATATATAACATCACCAGTATTATGGAGTCATAATATATATTTGATATCGCTTTGGTTGTGTAATAGTGATAATAGTCTTTGGGTCTCTCCTCCTTTGTTCGTGTTTTTTATGTGAAACGCTGTAGTTGTTTATATTTCTATAATATATTATTTGATTTTAATGTTGTTGTGCGGCTCTTACAAAAGGTTTTTGTTGGGAAAGATCTAGAATCTCATTTCCAGGAATTGTTAATGTCGTTTCTCCTTATGAGCAAGCCTTAGATTTAATACAAAGAGCTGCGCGGATCCAACAAGTTGTTTTCTCTACTGTAAATAATTGGCGATCGATAAATCGATCCCGATCCTGGGACTATGGTGATCAATCCGATCAGACCGAGAAAACGATCCGACCGGAAAAATCGCACTCGGCAAAAATAGTCTGCAACGACCAATCAGAGCAAGCGAACAGCTCATCGTGTGTTGGTGTTCCAGTTGCCTTGACTCACTACTACAGACTCAACGTGACCTGGGCGATCGGAAGCTTCACAGACAATAAACCGGGGCACAGAGCTAATCCCCCACACCCCCCCCCCCCAAATCACCTGGTCACCCCTCTCCCAGACTCACCTGTCCCTTCTTACTGAGGTCCTATCCCTGCCCCTCACCTGTTTACCCCTCTCCCAGACTCACCTGTCCCTTCTTACAGAGGACCTATCCCTGCCACTCACCTGGTCACCCCTCTCCCAGACTCACCTGTCCCTACTTACAGAGGTCCTATCCCTGCCCCTCACCTGGTCACCCCTCTCCCAGACTCACCTGTCCCTTCCTGCAGAGGTCCTATCCCTGCCCCTCACCTGGTCACCCCTCTCCCAGACTCACCTGTCCCTTCCTGCAGAGGTCCTATCCCTGCCCCTCACCTGGTCACTCTTCTTCCAGACTCACCTGTCCCTTCTTACAGAGGTCCTATCCCTGCCCCTCACCTGGTCACCCCTCTCCCAGACTCACCTGTCCCTTCCTGCAGAGGTCCTATCCCTGCCCCTCACCTGGTCACCCCTCTCCCAGACTCACCTGTCCTTTATTACAGAGGTCCAATCCCTGCCCCTCACCTGTTCACCCCTCTCCCAGACTCACCTGTCCTTTCTTACAGAGGTCCTATCCCTGCCCCTCACCTGGTCACCCCTCTCCTAGGCTCACCTGTCCCTTCTTACAGAAGTCCTATCCCTGCCCCTCACCTGGTCACCCCTCTCCCAGACTCACCTGTCCTTTCTTACAGAGGTCCTATCCCTGCCCCTCACCTGTTCACCCCTCTCCCAGACTCACCTGTCCCTTCTTACAGAAGTCCTATCCCTGCCCCTCACCTGGTCACCCCTCTCCTAGGCTCACCTGTCCCTTCTTACAGAAGTCCTATCCCTGCCCCTCACCTGGTCACCCCTCTCCCAGACTCACCTGTGCCCTTCCTGCAGAGGTCCTATCCCTTCCCCTCACCTGGTCACCCCTCTCCTAGGCTCACCTGTCCCTTCCTGCAGAGGTCCTATCCCTTCCCCTCACCTGGTCACCCCTCTCCCAGACTCACCTGTGCCCTTCTTACAGAGGACCTATCCCTGCCCCTCACCTGGTCACCCCTCTCCTAGGCTCACCTGTCCCTTCTTACAGAAGTCCTATCCCTGCCCCTCACCTGGTCACCCCTCTCCCAGACTCACCTGTCCCTTCCTGCAGAGGTCCTATCCCTTCCCCTCACCTGGTCACCCCTCTCCCAGACTCACCTGTGCCCTTCTTACAGAGGTCCTATCTCTGCCCCTCACCTGGTCACCCCTCTCCTAGACTCACCTGTCCCTTTTTACTGAGGTCCTATCTCTGCCCCTCACCTGGTCACCCCTCTCCCAGACTCACCTGTCCCTTCTTACAGAGGTCCAATACCTGCCCCTCACCTGGTCACCCCTCTCCCAGACTCACCTGTCCTTTATTACAGAGGTCCAATACCTGCCCCTCACCTGGTCACCCCTCTCCTAGACTCACCTGTCCCTTCCTGCAGAGGTCCTATCCCTGCCCCTCACCTGTTTACCGTCCCCTGGCTCACCTGTCTCTTCTTACAGAGGTCCTATCCCTGCCCCCTCACTTGTGCACCCCTCTGCTAGACTCACCTCTCCCTTCTTGCAGAGTTCCCCCCTCCCAGTTGCCCCCCTCTCAGGTTCACCTGGTGACCCAGCACTCACCTGTCCCTTCATGCAGTTGCCCCCCTATCAGGCTCACCTGGTTACCCAGCACTCACCTGTCCCTTCCTGCAGTTGCCCCCCCCCTTATTTACCTCTCTCAGGCCCACCTGGTTACCCAGCACTCACCTGTCCATCCCTGCAGAGTTACCCCCCCCTTAGTTGCCCCCCTCTCAGGCCCACCTGGTTACCCAGCACTCACCTGTCCATCCCTGCAGAGTTACCCCCCCCCCTTAGTTGCCCCTCCCCCAGGCTCACCTGGTTACTCAGCACTCACCTGTCCCTTTCTGCAGTTGCCCCCTCTCAGGCTCACCTGGTGACCCAGCACTCACCTGTCCCTTCCTGCACAGTTGCCCCCCCCCTTAGTTGCCCCCCCCTTAGTTGCCCCCCTCTCAGGCTCACCTGGTTACCCAGCACTCACCTGTCTCTTCCTGCAGTTGCCCCCCTCTCAGGCTCACCTGGTTACCCAGCACTCACCTGTCCCTTCCTGCAGTTACCCGCCTCTTAGTTGCCCCTCCCCCAGGCTCACCTGGGCACTCACCTGTTTCTCCCCCCTTAGTCGCCCCTCCCCCAGGCTCACCTGGGCACTCACCTGTCCCTCCCCCTTAGTCGCCCCTCCCTCAGGCTCACCTGTCCCTCCCCCCTTAGTCGCCCCTCCCCCAGGCTCACCTGGGCACTCACCTGTCCCTCCCCCTTAGTCGCCCCTCCCCCAGGCTCACCTGGGCACTCACCTGTCCCTCCCCCCTTAGTCGCCCCTCCCCCAGGCTCACCTGGGCACTCACCTGTCCCTCCCCCCTTAGTCGCCCCTCCCCCAGGCTCACCTGGGCACTCACCTGTCCCTCCCCCTTAGTCGCCCCTCCCCCAGGCTCACCTGGGCACTCACCTGTCCCTCCCCCCTTAGTCGCCCCTCCCCCAGGCTCACCTGGGCACTCACCTGTCCCTCCCCCCTTAGTCGCCCCTCCCCCAGGCTCACCTGGGCACTCACCTGTCCCTCCCCCCTTAGTCGCCCCTCCCCCAGGCTCACCTGGGCACTCACCTGTCCCTCCCCCCTTAGTCGCCCCTCCCCCAGGCTCACCTGGGCACTCACCTGTCCCTCCCCCTTAGTCGCCCCTCCCCCAGGCTCACCTGGGCACTCACCTGTCCCTCCCCCCTTAGTCGCCCCTCCCCCAGGCTCACCTGTCCCTCCCCCCTTAGTTGCCCCTCCCCCAGGCTCACCTGGGCACTCACCTGTCCCTCCCCCTTAGTCTCCCCTCCCCCAGGCTCACCTGGGCACTCACCTGTCCCTCCCCCCTTAGTCGCCCCTCCCCCAGGCTCACCTGGGCACTCACCTGTCCGTTCCTGCAGAGGTCCGCCCACATGGAGGTGCCGTCCCCGCCCCTCATCAGGATGTGGTAGGTAAAGTAGTAGGTGCCGGGGGTCTGGCAGGTGAACTTGCCGCTGGAGGGGTCATATTGGGCCCCCAGGTTGGTCACCACATCGTCGAATTTCAGCAGCTCGTAACCCTCGTGGGGGCTCTTCAGGCCGACATAGAAAGCCACCCGGGGGGCCACAGCCCCGCCCACCTGAGGGCCCCCTGCCCGACCCGGCTCCCCCTTCTCCCCCGGAGGGCCCCGCGCTCCTGGGGGCCCCTGATCTCCCGGGGGGCCCCTCGGTCCCGGCTTTCCTGGTCTGCCCGGCTCCCCGCGGGGCCCCTGGATGAAGGGCGGAGGAGGGGCCCCGGGCGTCTCGCTGGAATGTAGGGGGGGGCCCGAGTAGGGATCGCAGATCATCCGGCAGCTGCCCAACATCTCATAGTGACTCCCGGCCGCCGGAGCCCAGAACAGCAGCGGGGCCCCCGACAATAGCAGCAGCATCATCATCATGGCCGCCCCCCGACCGACACCGTGACCGAACCAGCGTCCGACACCGGGACCGAACCAGCGACCGACACTGGGACCGATAGACAGACGGACAGAGAAGAGCAGCCGCGATCCGCACCCTGCGCGAGCTCAGCCGCTATGACTGCCGAGGAGCCGACATAGCCCCGCCCCCGAGCACACCCCGCCCCTGGACACGCCCCGAAAATTAACTCATCCACCGCTGCGATCCGCACCCTGCGAGCACGATACTGAAGTTGGTTTCTTATTCGGGCTGAAGTTAGTTTCTTATTCGGGCTGAAGTTGGTTTCGTATTCGGGCTGAAGTTGGTTTCGTATTGGGGCTGAAGTTGGTTTCGTATTCGGGCTGAAGTTGGTTTCTTATTCGGGCTGAAGTTAGTTTCTTATTCGGGCTGAAGTTGGTTTCGTATTCGGGCTGAAGTTGGTTTCGTATTGGGGCTGAAGTTGGTTTCGTATTCGGGCTGAAGTTGGTTTCTTATTCGGGCTGAAGTTGGTTTCGTATTGGGGCTGAAGTTGGTTTCGTATTCGGGCTGAAGTTGGTTTCGTATTCGGGCTGAAGTTGGTTTCGTATTCGGGCTGAAGTTGGTTTCTTATTCGGGCTGAAGTTGGTTTCTTATTCGGGCTGAAGTTGGTTTCGTATTGGGGCTGAAGTTTGTTTCGTATTGGGGCTGAAATTGGTTTCGTATTGGGGCTGAAGTTGGTTTCGTATTGGGGCTGAAATTGGTTTCGTATTGGGGCTGAAGTTGGTTTCGTATTGGGGCTGAAATTGGTTTCGTATTGGGGCTGAAGTTGGTTTCTTATTCAAGCTGAAGTTGGTTTCGTATTCGGGCTGAAGTTGGTTTCGTATTGGGGCTGAAGTTGGTTTCGTATTCGGGCTGAAGTTGGTTCCTTATTTGGGCTGAAGTTGGTTTCTTATTTGGGCTGAAGCTGGTTTTGTATTCGGGCTGATTTTGGTTTCGTATTCGGGCTGAAGTTGGTTTCTTATTCGGGCTGAAGTTGGTTTCTTATTCGGGCTGAAGTTGGTTTTTTATTGGTGTTTACTTTTTTTTTCCCGCCTTCTTTAAAAGGAAAATTTTCATTAATGATTCCAGTTATTCTATAGAAGCTCTGACCAATATCGAATTAAAACTGCCACAAATCCTGAATTAGATGGGCATCAAAATGGGCAAAAAGAAATGTGATTCTAGTGGTTAAATAGGTTTGGGCCACTGATGTCACGGCACCAACTGACAGAGGGGGACCCCCTGCATGGCATATAGCGCCAACTGACACAAGGGGACCCCCTGCATGGCATATAGCGCCAAATGACAGAGGGGGACCCCCTGCATGGCATATAGCGCCAACTGACACAAGGGGACCCCCTGCATGGCATATAGCGCCAACTGACAGAGGGGGACCCCCTGCATGGCATATAGCGCCAACTGACACAAGGGGACCCCCTGCATGGCATATAGTGCCAACTGACACAGGGGGACCCCCTGCATGGCATATAGCGCCAACTGACAGAGGGGGACCCCCTGCATGGCATATAGCACCAACTGACAGAGGGGGACCCCCTGCATGGCGAGAGGTGAGTTCAGCCTGACCCAAAGTTGTTGTGGCTATAAAACTGGCATTGAAGTGGCCACAAAAGCTCTTTTCAATGGAGCGAATAAGTAACAGCTATTTTCAAGGGGTTAAATGACTTTGGCTGAACTCGACTGTTTCCACTGCAGGGGGTCCCCCTCTGTGACATCAGTGGCCCAAAGCCATTTAACCCCTATAATCACATTTCTTGTTGCCCATTTTGATGCCCATTTTGTGCCAGTTTTAATGCGATATTGGTCAGAGCATCTATAGAATAACTGGCATCATTAATGGACATTTTCCTTTTAATGAAGGTGGGAAATAAGCATAAACACGAATAAGGAACTGGCCAATAAGAAACCAACTTCAGTATCGTGAGCACCCAGCCGCTCTGACTGCCGAGGAGCCGGCACAGCCCCGCCCCCGAACACACCCCGCCTCCAGACACGCCCCACTTCCAGACACGCCTCACCTATTAACCCCTCCACCACCACGCGATCCGCACCCAGCCGCTCTGGCTGCCGAGGAGCCGGCACAGCCCCGCCTCCGGACACGCCCCGCCTATTAACCCATACACCGCCGCGATCCGCACCCAACCGCTCTGACTGGCGAGAAGCCGGCACAGCCCCGCCTCCGGACACGCCCCGCCTATTAACCCATACACCGCCGCGATCCGCACCCAACCGCTCTGACTGGCGAGAAGCCGGCACAGCCCCGCCCCCTAATACACCCCGCCTATTAACCCCTCCGCCACCTCGAAAGCCGCACTCCGCAGGACGATCATCAACTCAGAGGGTCTCGAACACCCGAAATCCCCCGACTTGGGTAAGGGTCACAGCCCCCTCTGGGCCAGGATCAGCATAGCTCCTTGTGAAGGAATGATCCAGTTTAAATGTGGAAAACCCACAGATACAAGTCCGGAGTTCCCCTTTATTTCCCCCTGTCATCAATATGCACAGGAAGAGGAATTAGCATCACAGACTCTCTGCTGATCCTCTCACACCTCCAACCTGGGAAGACCCCGATGGGTCTGGAAGCGGTGTGACCCCTGGCTGTGAGCTCCTTCACATCAAAAGATGAGAGCCGCAGACCAGCGGCACCAACACAAATTGAGCCATAGCTGCGCAACCATGTGTCCCAGCACCAAGCCAGGTACAGAACCAGAACCGGCTCACAAAACCGCACGGAGAGGTAGGTTTCTCTGGGCCCTGCGACATAGTAAACCTAGAAAAATGATCTTCTGACCCATTTTTGGACTCATCGAATGCCCGGCATCCAGCCCAATCTTTTGGTGCTGTATCCAGAGCCATACGATCCCCCCTGCTCAAGGTTATAACCCCCTAAAGGATTTTAGGGGCTAAAGCAGCCTACCCAATGGTGGGAGGCGACAATCCGGCCCACAGAAGGGAGGGAGTGGAGGGGAGAGACCTGCTTAAAAGGGGGATGACCCTGGGCCAGGCTTTTGTCACTTATCGGGAGAGGTCACGTTTCCCCTGTGCTGGAGGTGTCCTTCAACAAGCTTGCCACTTACCTCTTGTGGGAGCTCTTCATCACCATTATGCAACTGCTCAAGGTAACTGACCATTGTCTCTCTGTGTAACTCACTGTAACCGTCTCAGAACAGCATTTGTATTCATTCATATTCCATCATAGCCAAATGTTTGTTATCACTGCCTAGTGTGCGCTCATTGCATTATAACCTTTATTTAACTTGAGCAATCTGTTTGCCTTAGCCAAGATTCTGTGTCCGCAGGCTTCGGGCCTATTAGTCAAACAGACGGGGTTTGGGGTAAGCGGACTGTGTGTCCGGACGTCCCTGGTTTATAGTTGGATCACGTGACCCGCGGTTCCCTGACACTCCTCATGCCCTCCTCCGGGGCATATTTACTGTGGCTCCACATGGGTAAGGGTCACAGTCCCGATCCGGGCCAGGGTCTGTGCAACTCCTCAAGTGTAGGGGTAACTGCAGGGTCCCCGGGGTGGGTGATGTTACCCCTAACACTCCAGGAACCCTCGGGTGGGTGACGTTACCCCTAACACTCCAGGAACCCTCGGGTGGGTGATGTTACCCCTAACACTCCAGGAACCCTCGGGTGGGTGACGTTACCCCTAATACTCCAGGAACCCTCGGGTGGGTGATGTTACCCCTAACACTCCAGGAACCCTCGGGTGGGTGACGTTACCCCTAACACTCCAGGAACCCTCAGGTGGGTGATGTTACCCCTAATACTCCAGGAACCCTCGGGTGGGTGATGTTACCCCTAATACTCCAGGAACCCTCGGGTGGGTGATGTTACCCCTAACACTCCAGGAACCCTCGGGTGGGTGACGTTACCCCTAATACTCCAGGAACCCTCGGGTGGGTGATGTTACCCCTAACACTCCAGGAACCCTCGGGTGGGTGATGTTACCCCTAACACTCCAGGAACCCTCGGGTGGGTGACGTTACCCCTAACACTTCAGGAACCCTCCGGTGGGTGACGTTACCCCTAACACTCCAGGAACCCTCAGGTGGGTGACGTTACCCTTAACACTCCAGGAACCCTCGGGTGGGTGATGTTACCCCTAAACCCTCCAGGAACCCTCGGGGGGGGGGGGGGGGGACGTTACCCCTAACACTCCAGGAAACATCGGGTGGGTGATGTTACCCCTAACACTCCAGGAACCCTCGGGTGGGTGATGTTACCCCTAACACTCCAGGAACCCTCGGGTGGGTGACGTTACCCCTAACACTTCAGGAACCCTCCGGTGGGTGACGTTACCCCTAACACTCCAGGAACCCTCAGGTGGGTGACGTTACCCTTAACACTCCAGGAACCCTCGGGTGGGTGATGTTACCCCTAAACCCTCCAGGAACCCTCGGGTGGGTGATGTTACCCTTAACACTCCAGGAACCCTCAGGTGGGTGATGTTACCCCTAAACCCTCGGGTGGGTGATGTTACCCCTAACACTCCAGGAACCCTCGGGGGGGGGGGGGGACGTTACCCCTAACACTCCAGGAAACATCGGGTGGGTGATGTTACCCCTAACACTCCAGGAACCCTCGGGTGGGTGATGTTACCCTTAACACTCCAGGAACCCTCGGGTGGGTGATGTTACCCCTAAACCCTCGGGTGGGTGATGTTACCCCTAACACTCCAGGAACCCTCGGGTGGGTGATGTTACCCCTAACACTCCAGGAATCCTCGGGTGGGTGATGTTACCCTCAACACTCCAGGAACCCTCGGGTGGGCGATGTTACCCCTAACACTCCAGGAACCCTCGGGTGGGTGACGTTACCCCTAACACTCCAGGAACCCTCGGGTGGGTGACGTTACCCCTAACACTCCAGGAACCCTCGGGTGGGTGACGTTACCCCTAACACTCCAGGAACCCTCGGGTGGGTGACGTTACCCCTAACACTCCAGGAACCCTCGGGTGGGTGACGTTACCCCTAACACTCCAGGAACCCTCGGGTGGGTGACGTTACCCCTAACACTCCAGGAACCCTCGGGTGGGTGACGTTACCCCTAATACTCCAGGAACCCTCGGGTGGGTGACGTTACCCCTAACACTCCAGGAACCCTCGGGTGGGTGACGTTACCCCTAACACTCCAGGAACCCTCGGGTGGGTGACGTTACCCCTAATACTCCAGGAACCCTCGGGTGGGTGACGTTACCCCTAACACTCCAGGAACCCTCGGGTGGGTGACGTTACCCCTAATACTCCAGGAACCCTCGGGTGGGTGACGTTACCCTTAACACTCCAGGAACCCTCAGGTGGGTGATGTTACCCCTAAACCCTCCAGGAACCCTCGGGTGGGTGATGTTACCCCTAACACTCCAGAAATCCTTGGGTGGGTGATGTTACCCTCAACACTCCAGGAACCCTCGGGTGGGTGATGTTACCCCCAACACTCCAGGAACCCTCGGGTGGGTGACGTTACCCCTAACACTCCAGGAACCCTCAGGTGGGTGATGTTACCCCTAACACTCCAGGAACCCTCGGGTGGGTGATGTTACCCCTAACACTCCAGGAACCCTCGGGTGGGTGATGTTACCCCCAACACTCCAGGAACCCTCGGGTGGGTGACGTTACCCCTAACACTCCAGGAACCCTCAGGTGGGTGACGTTACCCCTAACACTCCAGGAACCCTCAGGTGGGTGATGTTACCCCTAACACTCCAGGAACCCTCGGGTGGGTGATGTTACCCCTAACACTCCAGAAATCCTTGGGTGGGTGATGTTACCCCTAACACTCCAGGAACCCTCGGGTGGGTAACGTTACCCCTAACACTCCAGGAACCCTCGGGTGGGTGACGTTACCCCTAACACTCCAGGAACCCTCGGGTGGGTGATGTTACCCCTAAACCCTCCAGGAACCCTCGGGTGGGTGATGTTACCCCTAACACTCCAGAAATCCTTGGGTGGGTGACGTTACCCCTAAACCCTCCAGGAACCCTCGGGTGGGTGATGTTACCCCTAACACTCCAGAAATCCTTGGGTGGGTGATGTTACCCCTAACACTCCAGGAACCCTCGGGTGGGTAACGTTACCCCTAACACTCCAGAAATCCTCGGGTGGGTGATGTTACCCCTAACACTCCAGGAACCCTCGGGTGGGTAACGTTACCCCTAACACTCCAGGAACCCTCGGGTGGGTGACGTTACCCCTAACACTCCAGGAACCCTCGGGTGGGTGATGTTACCCCCTAAACCCTCCAGTTCTAAACATTCATTATGAATTTGCTGTAACCCTGAACATGATAGAAATGCCCTCCTAGGGGGCAAACGCTGCCACCTGAGAGCCTGTAATGTGCTAAGTCATTGTACAGAGGTGGGCAGTCATGCAGCTGGTGCATCCTGTGCAGAGCTTACACATGTAGGTCAGTCTGGACCACAGAGCTCGCACTCTATAGTGAGGCATTTCTAGGTTAGGCAGTAGCAGCGTGTGCTGAAAGCCTGGGCTGCAGAGCTCGCACTCTATAGTGAGGCAGTAGCAGTGTGTGCTGAAAGCCTGGGCTGCAGAGCTGACGCTCTATAGTGAGGCAGTAGCAGTGTGAGCTGAAAGCCTGGGCTCCAGAGCTCGCACTCTATAATGAGGCAGTAGCAGTGTGTGCTGAAAGCCTGGGCTGCAGAGCTCGCACTCTATAATGAGGCAGTAGCAGTGTGTGCTGAAAGCCTGGGCTGCAGAGCTCGCACTCTATAATGAGGCAGTAGCAGTGTGTGCTGAAAGCCTGGGCTGCAGAGCTGACACTCTATAGTGAGGCAGTAGCAGTGTGTGCTGAATGCCTGGGCTGCAGAGCTGACACTCTATAGTGAGGCAGTAGCAGTGTGAGCTGAAAGCCTGGGCTGCAGAGCTGACGCTCTAGGACTCTTCTGCCAGCACCGCTCCCTCTCATTGGCCGGCATCCCTGGGTGATAATGTGATCAGTGTTGTATGGGGGCGGGAGGCGGATTTCCCTGCTGTGGGGTCAGGGGCCCTGGTGCAGATCTCGGGGCCCCGGCCGGCAGCAGGCGCTGGTCTCATTCTGTCAGGGAGATTTTCTTTGCTCTCGGGGACGTCGCTCAGATACAAACATCCAAATCCCATCTGACATTCTGCTTCAGAGGAACCCGGACGCCGGTGCAATGATTCCGTCCTGGCTGTCAGGCCCATCCTCCGGCTTCCCATAGTAGAGTCACTGAAGCGTCAGCCGGGGCCACACTCGGACCTGCGCAATGATTCCGTCCTGGCTGTCAGGCCCATCCTCCGGCTTCTGTTAGTAGAGTCACTGAAGCGTCAGCCAGGGCCACACTCGGACCAGTGCAATGATTCCGTCCTGGCTGTCAGACCCATCCTCCGGCTTCCCATAGTAGAGTCACTGAAGCGTCAGCCGGGGCCACACTCGGACCAGTGCAATGATTCCGTCCTGGCTGTCAGGCCCATCCTCCGGCTTCCCTTAGTGGAATCACTGAAGCATCAGGCATGGCCACACTCGGACCTGCGCAATGATTCCGTCCTGGCTGTCAGGCCCATCCTCTGGCCTCCCTGCCCTGGAACCAGCATGATCTCTCCCCCCCATACTGGGTGCAGCTGCCCCCCTCCCCCTCACAATGGGCCCCAGGGCCGCTGGGCGGTCAGCGCGACTGAGCCGGGTGATGCGGGAGATGCTGATGATGGGCGACGTGACGCCTCAGGACGGCGATATAAATAGCTGATCCTCGAGAACGCCATTAACCCCCAACTACCAGAACTTTCCTGGAAACAGACTTGTGTGTGCGACCCCTCCCCGTTTCCTCAGGGACCCCCCGTCCTACAGGGCCGCACACAGGGGGTCCGATCACCCAGCGCTGAGGGTGAACCACAGTCTCCAGCATGCCCAGATAGGTCCCCAGGGGAATCACGCCCGTAATGAGATATTCAGAGGCTCCGCTAAACCCTGGGCTGTATGCACCAGGGCCCGCGCACCCGCCGCCGCGCCTGAAGAATGCGATGTGAGCGATTAGCGCCGCTCTCCACCGCTGCAGACGGGATTAGCTCCTCTAATGTGAATTGATTTATGTTTCCGCAGCTCCTCCGACCTGCCGACTGCCAATGAGGGAAATGTCCACCATGAGCGGCGACAGGAGCCGGAGAACATTCCGGAATCAAATCAAAGAAAAACCCAACCAATCAGAAGCTGCAAACAAATCTGCCGCCTGAGGAAGAAAGTAATTGTGTTTTACATGAAAATGCGGCATCACTAGAGGGGTCACCGCCATCACTAGAGGGGTCACCGCCATCACTAGAGGAGTCACCGCCATCACTAGAGGAGTCACCGCCATCACTAGAGGAGTCACCGCCATCACTAGAGGAGTCACCGCCATCACTAGAGGGGTCACCGCCATCACTAGAGGGGTCACCGCCATCACTAGAGGGGTCACCGCCATCACTAGAGGGGTCACCGCCATCACTAGAGGGGTCACCGCCATCACTAGAGGAGTCACCGCCATCACTAGAGGAGTCACCGCCATCACTAGAGGAGTCACCGCCATCACTAGAGGGGTCACCGCCATCACTAGAGGGGTCACCGCCATCACTAGAGGGGTCACCGCCATCACTAGAGGGGTCACCGCCATCACTAGAGGGGTCACCGCCATCACTAGAGGAGTCACCACCATCACTAGAGGAGTCACCGCCATCACTAGAGAGGTCACCGCCATCACTAGAGGAGTCACCGCCATCACTAGAGGAGTCACCGCCATCACTAGAGGGGTCACCGCCATCACTAGAGGGGTCACCGCCATCACTAGAGGAGTCACCGCCATCACTAGAGGGGACACCACCATCACTAGAGGGGTCACCGCCATCACTAGAGGAGTCACCGCCATCACTAGAGGAGTCACCGCCATCACTAGAGGAGTCACCGCCATCACTAGAGGAGTCACCGCCATCACTAGAGGGGTCACCGCCATCACTAGAGGGGTCACCGCCATCACTAGAGGAGTCACCGCCATCACTAGAGGGGACACCACCATCACTAGAGGGGTCACCGCCATCACTAGAGGAGTCACCGCCATCACTAGAGGATTCACCACCATCACTAGAGGAGTCACCGCCATCACTAGAGGAGTCACCGCCATCACTAGAGGAGTCACCGCCATCACTAGAGGAGTCACCGCCATCACTAGAGGAGTCACCGCCATCACTAGAGGGGTCACCACCATCACTAGAGGAGTCACCGCCATCACTAGAGGGGTCACCGCCATCACTAGAGGAGTCACCGCCATCACTAGAGGAGTCACCGCCATCACTAGAGGGGACACCACCATCACTAGAGGGGTCACCGCCATCACTAGAGGGGTCACCGCCATCACTAGAGGAGTCACCGCCATCACTAGAGGGGTCACCGCCATCACTAGAGGGGTCACCGCCATCACTAGAGGGGTCACCGCCATCACTAGAGGAGTCACCGCCATCACTAGAGGATTCACCGCCATCACTAGAGGAGTCACCGCCATCACTAGAGGGGTCACCGCCATCACTAGAGGAGTCACCGCCATCACTAGAGGAGTCACCGCCATCACTAGAGGAGTCACCGCCATCACTAGAGGGGTCACCGCCATCACTAGAGGAGTCACCGCCATCACTAGAGGAGTCACCGCCATCACTAGAGGGGTCACCGCCATCACTAGAGGGGTCACCGCCATCACTAGAGGAGTCACCGCCATCACTAGAGGAGTCACCGCCATCACTAGAGGGGTCACCGCCATCACTAGAGGAGTCACCGCCATCACTAGAGGGGTCACCGCCATCACTAGAGGGGTCACCGCCATCACTAGAGGAGTCACCGCCATCACTAGAGGAGTCACCGCCATCACTAGAGGGGTCACCGCCATCACTAGAGGGGTCACCGCCATCACTAGAGGGGTCACCGCCATCACTAGAGGAGTCACCGCCATCACTAGAGGAGTCACCGCCATCACTAGAGGAGTCACCGCCATCACTAGAGGAGTCACCGCCATCACTAGAGGGGTCACCACTATCACTAGAGGGGTCACCACTATCACTAGAGGGGTCACCACCATCACTAGAGGGGTCACCACCATCACTAGAGGGGTCACCACTATCACTAGAGGGGTCACCACCATCACCAGAGGGGTCACCACCATCAGTAGAGGGGTCACCACCATCAGTAGAGGGGTCACCACCATCACTAGAGGGGTCACCACCATCACCAGAGGGGTCACCACCATCACTAGAGGGGTCACCACCATCACCAGAGGGGTCACCACCATCACCAGAGGGGTCACCACCATCAGTAGAGGAGTCACCGCCATCACTAGAGGAGTCACCGCCATCACTAGAGGAGTCACCGCCATCACTAGAGGGGTCACCGCCATCACTAGAGGAGTCACCGCCATCACTAGAGGAGTCACCGCCATCACTAGAGGAGTCACCGCCATCACTAGAGGGGTCACCGCCATCACTAGAGGGGTCACCGCCATCACTAGAGGGGTCACCGCCATCACTAGAGGGGTCACCGCCATCACAAGAGGAGTCACCGCCATCACTAGAGGAGTCACCGCCATCACTAGAGGGGTCACCGCCATCACTAGAGGAGTCACCGCCATCACTAGAGGGGTCACCACTATCACTAGAGGGGTCACCACCATCACTAGAGGGGTCACCACTATCACTAGAGGGGTCACCACCATCACTAGAGGGGTCACCACCATCACTAGAGGGGTCACCACCATCACTAGAGGGGTCACCACCATCACTAGAGGGGTCACCACCATCACCAGAGGGGTCACCACCATCAGTAGAGGGGTCACCACCATCACTAGAGGGGTCACCACCATCACCAGAGGGGTCACCACCATCACTAGAGGGGTCACCGCCATCACTAGAGGGGTCACCGCCATCACTAGAGGGGTCACCGCCATCACTAGAGGAGTCACCGCCATCACTAGAGGGGTCACCGCCATCACTAGAGGGGTCACCGCCATCACTAGAGGGGTCACCGCCATCACTAGAGGGGTCACCGCCATCACTAGAGGGGTCACCGCCATCACTAGAGGGGTCACCGCCATCACTAGAGGAGTCACCGCCATCACTAGAGGGGTCACCACCATCACTAGAGGAGTCACCACCATCACTAGAGGAGTCACCACCATCACTAGAGGGGTCACCGCCATCACTAGAGGGGTCACCACCATCACTAGAGGAGTCACCACCATCACTAGAGGGGTCACCGCCATCACTAGAGGAGTCACCACCATCACTAGAGGAGTCACCACCATCACTAGAGGGGTCACCGCCATCACTAGAGGAGTCACCGCCATCACTAGAGGAGTCACCACCATCACTAGAGGGGTCACCGCCATCACTAGAGGAGTCACCGCCATCACTAGAGGGGTCACCGCCATCACTAAAGGAGTCACCGCCATCACTAGAGGAGTCACCGCCATCACTAGAGGAGTCACCGCCATCACTAGAGGGGTCACCGCCATCACTAGAGGGGTCACCGCCATCACTAGAGGGGTCACCGCCATCACTAGAGGAGTCACCGCCATTACTAGAGGAGTCACCGCCATCACTAGAGGGGTCACCGCCATCACTAGAGGAGTCACCGCCATCACTAGAGGGGTCACCGCCATCACTAGAGGAGTCACCGCCATCACTAGAGGAGTCACCGCCATCACTAGAGGAGTCACCGCCATCACTAGAGGAGTCACCGCCATCACTAGAGGGGTCACCTCCATCACTAGAGGAGTCACCGCCATCACTAGAGGAGTCACCGCCATCACTAGAGGGGTCACCACTATCACTAGAGGAGTCACCGCCATCACTAGAGGAGTCACCGCCATCACTAGAGGAGTCACCGCCATCACTAGAGGAGTCACCGCCATCACTAGAGGAGTCACCACCATCACTAGAGGAGTCACCACCATCACTAGAGGGGTCACCGCCATCACTAGAGGAGTCACCACCATCACTAGAGGAGTCACCACCATCACTAGAGGGGTCACCGCCATCACTAGAGGAGTCACCGCCATCACTAGAGGAGTCACCGCCATCACTAGAGGGGTCACCGCCATCACTAGAGGAGTCACCGCCATCACTAGAGGGGTCACCGCCATCACTAAAGGAGTCACCGCCATCACTAGAGGAGTCACCGCCATCACTAGAGGAGTCACCGCCATCACTAGAGGGGTCACCGCCATCACTAGAGGGGTCACCGCCATCACTAGAGGGGTCACCGCCATCACTAGAGGAGTCACCACCATTACTAGAGGAGTCACCGCCATCACTAGAGGGGTCACCGCCATCACTAGAGGAGTCACCGCCATCACTAGAGGGGTCACCGCCATCACTAGAGGAGTCACCGCCATCACTAGAGGAGTCACCGCCATCACTAGAGGAGTCACCGCCATCACTAGAGGAGTCACCGCCATCACTAGAGGGGTCACCTCCATCACTAGAGGAGTCACCGCCATCACTAGAGGAGTCACCGCCATCACTAGAGGGGTCACCACTATCACTAGAGGAGTCACCGCCATCACTAGAGGAGTCACCGCCATCACTAGAGGAGTCACCGCCATCACTAGAGGAGTCACCGCCATCACTAGAGGAGTCACCACCATCACTAGAGGAGTCACCGCCATCACTAGAGGAGTCACCGCCATCACTAGAGGAGTCACCGCCATCACTAGAGGAGTCACCGCCATCACTAGAGGAGTCACCGCCATCACTAGAGGAGTCACCGCCATCACTAGAGGAGTCACCGCCATCACTAGAGGAGTCACCGCCATCACTAGAGGAGTCACCGCCATCACTAGAGGGGTCACCACCATCACTAGAGAGGTCACCTCCATCACTAGAGGAGTCACCGCCATCACTAGAGGGGTCACCGCCATCACTAGAGGGGTCACCGCCATCACTAGAGGAGTCACCGCCATCACTAGAGGAGTCACCGCCATCACTAGAGGAGTCACCGCCATCACTAGAGGGGTCACCGCCATCACTAGAGGAGTCACCGCCATCACTAGAGGAGTCACCGCCATCACTAGAGGGGTCACCGCCATCACTAGAGGAGTCACCGCCATCACTAGAGGAGTCACCGCCATCACTAGAGGAGTCACCACCATCACTAGAGGAGTCACCGCCATCACTAGAGGGGTCACCGCCATCACTAGAGGAGTCACCGCCATCACTAGAGGAGTCACCGCCATCACTAGAGGGGTCACCGCCATCACTAGAGGAGTCACCGCCATCACTAGAGGGGTCACCGCCATCACTAGAGGGGTCACCGCCATCACTAAAGGAGTCACCGCCATCACTAGAGGGGTCACCACCATCACTAGAGGAGTCACCGCCATCACTAGAGGGGTCACCGCCATCACTAGAGGAGTCACCGCCATCACTAGAGGGGTCACCACCATCACTAGAGGGGTCACCGCCATCACTAGAGGGGTCACCGCCATCACTAGAGGGGTCACCGCCATCACTAGAGGAGTCACCGCTATCACTAGAGGGGTCACCGCCATCACTAGTCTAGAATGGTGGTGTGTGGGGTTAGGGGATGATGGTGGGTGGGGCCAGGGGATAGCGGTAGGTGTGGTCAGGAGATGGCGGTGGTTGGGGTCAGGGATTGGCGGTGGTTGGGGTCAGGGATTGGCGGTGGGTGGGGTCAGGGATTGGCGGTGGGTGGGGTCAGGGAATTGGCGGTGGGTGGGGTCAGGGAATTGGCGGTGGGTGGGGTCAGGGAATTGGCGGTGGGTGGGGTCAGGAATTGGCGGTGGGTGGGGTCAGGAATTGGCGGTGGGTGGGGTCAGGAATTGGCGGTGGGTGGGGTCAGGAGTTGGCGGTGGGTGGGGTCAGGAGATTGGCGGTGGGTGGGGTCAGGGAATTGGCGGTGGGTGGGGTCAGGGAATTGGCGGTGGGTGGGGTCAGGGATTGGCAGTGGGTGGCAGTGGGTGGGGTCAGGGATTGGTAGTGGGTGGAGTCAGGGATTGGCAGTGGGTGGAGTCAGGGATTGGCAGTGGGTGGAGTCAGGGATTGGCAGTGGGTGGAGTCAGGGATTGGCAGTGGGTGGAGTCAGGGATTGGCAGTGGGTGGAGTCAGGGATTGGCAGTGGGTGGAGTCAGGGATTGGCAGTGGGTAGGGTCAGGGATTGGCAGTGGGTGGGGTCAGGGATTGGCAGTGGGTGGGGTCAGGGATTGGCAGTGGGTGGGGTAAGGGGTTGGCGGTGGGTGGGGTCAGGGATTGGCAATAGGTGGGGTCAGGGATTGGCAGATGGGTGGGGTCAGGGGATGGCGGTGGGGTCAGGGATTGGCGGTGGGTGGGGTCAGGGATTGGCAGATGGGTGGGGTCAGGGATTGGCAGTGGGTGGGGTCAGGGATTGGCAGTGGGTGGGGTCAGGGATTGGCAGTGGGTGGGGTCAGGGATTGGCAGGTGGGTGGGGTCAGGGATTGGCAATAGGTGGGGTCAGGGATTGGCAGATGAGTGGGGTCAGGGGATGGCGGTGGGGTCAGGGATTGGCGGTGGGTGGGGTCAGGGATTGGCAGATGGGTGGGGTCAGGGATTGGCGGTGGGTGGGGTCATGGATGGGCGGTGGGTGGGGTCATGGATGGGCGGTGGGTGGGGTCATGGATGGGCGGTTGGTGGGGTCATGGATGGGCGGTGGGTGGGGTCAGGGATTGGCAGATGGGTGGGGTCATGGATGGGCGGTGGGTGGGGTCAGGGATTGGCGGTGGGTGGGGTAAGGGGTTGGCAGTGGGTGGAGTCAGGGATTGGCAGTGGGTGGAGTCAGGGATTGGCAGTGGGTGGAGTCAGGGATTGGCAGTGGGTGGAGTCAGGGATTGGCAGTGGGTGGAGTCAGGGATTGGCAGTGGGTGGAGTCAGGGATTGGCAGTGGGTGGGGTCAGGGATTGGCAGTGGGTGGGGTCAGGGATTGGCAGTGGGTGGGGTAAGGGGTGGGTGGGGTCAGGGATTGGCAATAGGTGGGGTCAGGGATTGGCAGATGGGTGGGGTCAGGGGATGGCGGTGGGGTCAGGGATTGGCGGTGGGTGGGGTCAGGGATTGGCAGATGGGTGGGGTCAGGGATTGGCAGTGGGTGGGGTCAGGGATTGGCAGGTGGGTGGGGTCAGGGATTGGCAATAGGTGGGGTCAGGGATTGGCAGATGAGTGGGGTCAGGGGATGGCGGTGGGGTCAGGGATTGGCGGTGGGTGGGGTCAGGGATTGGCGGTGGTTGGGGTCATGGATGGGCGGTGGGTGGGGTCAGGGATTGGCAGATGGGTGGGGTCATGGATGGGCGGTGGGTGGGGTCAGGGATTGGCGGTGGGTGGGGTCAGGGGTTGGCGGTGGGTGGGGTCAGGAATTGGCAGGTGGGTGGGGTCAGGAATTGGCAGGTGGGTGGGGTCAGGGATTGGCAGGTGGGTGGGGTCAGGGATTGGCAGGTGGGTGGGGTCAGGGATTGGCAGGTGGGTGAGGTCAGGGATTGGCAGGTGGGTGGGGTCAGGGGATGGCGGTGGGTGGGGTCAGGGATTGGTGGTGGGTAGGGTCAGGGATTGGTGGTGGGTGGGGTCAGGGGATGGCGGTGGGTAGGGTCAGGGATTGGTGGTGGGTGGAGTCAGGGGATGGCGGTGGGTGGAGTCAGGGATTGGCGGTGGGTGGGGTCAGGGATTGGCGGTGGGTGGGGTCAGGGATTGGTGGTGGGTAGGGTCAGGGATTGGTGGTGGGTGGGGTCAGGGATTGGCGGTGGGTGGGGTCAGGGATTGGCAGATGGGTGGGGTCATGGATGGGCGGTGGGTGGGGTCAGGGATTGGCGGTGGGTGGGGTAAGGGGTTGGCGGTGGATGGGGTAAGGGGTTGGCGGTGGGTGGGGTCAGGAATTGGCAGGTGGGTGGGGTCAGGAATTGGCAGGTGGGTGGGGTCAGGAATTGGCAGGTGGGTGGGGTCAGGGATTGGCAGGTGGGTGGGGTCAGGGGATGGCGGTGGGTGGGGTCAGGGGATGGCGGTGGGTGGGGTCAGGGATTGGTGGTGGGTAGGGTCAGGGATTGGTGGTGGGTGGAGTCAGGGGATGGCGGTGGGTGGGGTCAGGGATTGGCGGTGGGTGGGGTCAGGGATTGGCGGTGGGTGGGGTCAGGGATTGGCGGTGGGTGGGGTCAGGGATTGGTGGTGGGTAGGGTCAGGGATTGGTGGTGGGTGGGGTCAGGGATTGGCGGTGGGTGGGGTCAGGGATTGGCAGATGGGTGGGGTCAGGGATTGGTGGTGGGTAGGGTCAGGGATTGGTGGTGGTTGGGGTCAGGGATTGGCGGTGGGTGGGGTCAGGGATTGGCGGTGGGTGGGGTCAGGGATTGGCGGTGGGTGGGGTCAGGGATTGGCAGATGGGTGGGGTCATGGATGGGCGGTGGGTGGGGTCAGGGATTGGCGGTGGGTGGGGTCATGGATGGGCGGTGGATGGGGTAAGGGGTTGGCGGTGGGTGGGGTCAGGAATTGGCAGGTGGGTGGGGTCAGGAATTGGCAGGTGGGTGGGGTCAGGAATTGGCAGGTGGGTGGGGTCAGGGATTGGCAGGTGGGTGGGGTCAGGGGATGGCGGTGGGTGGGGTCAGGGGATGGCGGTGGGTGGGGTCAGGGATTGGTGGTGGGTAGGGTCAGGGATTGGTGGTGGGTGGAGTCAGGGGATGGCGGTGGGTGGGGTCAGGGATTGGCGGTGGGTGGGGTCAGGGATTGGCGGTGGGTGGGGTCAGGGATTGGCGGTGGGTGGGGTCAGGTCTTTGTGGGGCCCCTGGGTGATAGCATCTCAGGGGCCCCTTGCAGTGTGCTATGACGCTACATACATGGTGAATGTTTCCAAAGAGTAGAAAGAAAACAATAGAGGAAATGACAGAAAAAAATAAATAAGAAATAGACGGATTGACAGAAAGAAAAAAACTAATTAATAGAAGCAATACAGTAAGAAAGAGAAAAAAAACAGAAAAGGGATCAAAAGCAGATATAACGGATAAATAAAGAAGAAAGAAAAATGAATACATGAAAGACAGAAACAAAAAAATGGAAAGAAATAAGGAAATATAAAACATAAAAGGAAAGAAAGAACAAAAGAATAGAATGAATGACAGAAAGAAATAAAAAGAACAAAGGAATGACAGAAAGAAAGTATAGAATAAATAAGAAATAGACGGAATGACAGAAAGAAAAAACTAATTAATAGAAGTAATAACGTAAGGAAAAGAAAGAAAAACAGAAAAAGGGATAAAAAACGGATATAACAGATAAAACAGATATAAATAAAGAAGAAAGGAAATGATAAAAAGAATAGACGGGAGCCAGAAATTTAAAAAAATGCAAAGAAATAAGGAAATATAAAAAATAAAAAAGGAAAGAAGGAACAAAAGACAGGAAGAAATAAAGAGAACAAAGGAATGACAGAAAAAAGAAAGCAGGAATTTATAGAGATAAAATGGCAGAAAAAGAGATGAGATGGAATAAAAGCAAAGAAAAGGAAAATAATAGATTGAAAGAAAGAAAGAATAGAATAACTGACAGAAATAATAGAAGAAAGGCGAGGAAAGAAAGAAAAATGGAGGAGGGGAAAGATGGAAAGAAAATTAAAGAAGGGATGGAACTAAAGGAGGGAAAGGATCAATAGAGAAAAGAAGGAAGGAAAAAGACAGACTGAAAATGAAAACAGGAAGGAAAGAAACAAAGGAGGCAGAAAATAAAAGGAAGGAAAGAAACAAAGGAGGGAGAAGATAAAAGGAAGGAAACAAAGGAGGGAGAAAATAAAAGGAAGGAAACAAAGGAGGGAGAAAATAAAAGGAAGGAAACAGAGGAGAGAGAAAATAAAAGGAAGAAACAAAGGAGGGAGAAAATAAAAGGAAGGAAACAAAGGAGGGAGAAAATTAAAGGAAGGAAACAAAGGAGGGAGAAAATAAAAGGAAGGAAACAAAGGAGGGAGAAAATAAAAGGAAGGAAACAAAGGAGGGAGAAAATTAAAGGAAGGAAACAAAGGAGGGAGAAAATAAAAGGAAGGAAACAGAGGAGAGAGAAAATAAAAGGAAGAAACAAAGGAGGGAGAAAATAAAAGGAAGGAAACAAAGGAGGGAGAAAATAAAAGGAAACAAAGGAGGGAGAAAATTAAAGGAAGGAAACAAAGGAGGGAGAAAATAAAAGGAAGGAAACAAAGGAGGGAGAAAATAAAAGGAAGGTAAGTAAAAGGGAAGAAAGAGAGAAAAGAAAAAATGAAAGAGGGAAGAAAGAAAGAAAAAAGAAAGAAAGTGGTTACACTTGCATAGAGGCGCATAATGTTATCTGGGGAGATTGGGAGGCAAATTAGCGGGAGCAGCGCCGGGATCTCCCCTCCCCCACAGAGAGATGATCGTTAAAGCGGAACAAAACCCAAAACAGCCAGCCCTGGAGTCTAATAGACTTTACCTAGATCTCATCTTGGGATGCCCCCCCAGGGCAGGGAATCAGCCCGGGAATCTTGGGGTTTTGGTCCACTTTAAAAAGAGGACCAGAACTGGCTGCAGAGTCTGTAAAACTCCAGAATCCGATTCTGGATGCGCCAGGGGGCGCGAGAATGCCTGCCCTGGAGTCTCATGGACTCTAGTGTCAGTTTTTGGTCCACTTTAATATGCACATCAAACTGCTACGATTGGACGGGAGCCCGCACATGCATCATAGGACTGGGGAAAGGTGAGTTTTTGTGGGGGTTTCACACAGTGGGGCATCCCAAAGGAACAAAGCCTGGGATAGTTGTAATCCAGGTTTGAGTCCACTTTAATGCTGTTCTCAATCTCCCGGATCATTTCCATGGATTGATTAGTAAATGTAAAGTCGCTAAAACTGTTGTCAATTAGACAAGATGGGACCCGGGGAAAGGTGAGTTTTTTCTGGGGGTTTCACCCAAATCTGGATGCCCGAAAGGTAACGAGTATACCTGCCCTGGAGTCTCATGGACTCCACGGTGGGTTTTGGTCCACCTTAATATGCCCAGCAAACAGCTATAATTGGACAGACGTGCATTATAGTACTGGGAAAAGGTGAGTTTTTCTGGGGGGTTCACCCGAATCTGGGTGCCCCAGGGGGAGCGAGTATGCCCACCCTGGAGTCTCATGGATTCCAGGGTGGGTTTTGGTCCACTTTAATGCTGTGGCATTGTTCTCAATCTCCCGGATCATTTCCATGGATTGATTAGTAAATGTAAAATTGGTAAATTGTCGTCAATTAGACAAGATGGGACCCGGGGAAAGGTGAGTTTTTCTGGGGGTTTCACCTGAATCTGGAGATGCCCCAGAGGGAGCGAGTATGCCGGCCCTGGAGTCTCATGGACTCCAGGGTGGGTTTTGGTCCACTTTAATATGAACAGCAAACTGCTACGATTGAATAGAAGCCCACACATGCATCATAGAACTGGGGAAAGGTGAGTTTTTCTTGGGGTTTCACACAGAATAGATGACCCAGGGACAAGGAACAAAGCCCGGGATAGTCATAATCCAGGTTTGGGTCCACTTTAATGCTGTGGCATTGTTGTTGCGATTCAGCAACGAGCCGGAACCCGAAGGCACAGCCGGGGGAACGTGGCAGCCAATCAGCAGGCAGCGTTGGCGTCTCATTAGCGCCACTCGGGAGGACGCGGCGTCGGGAAGATCCGGGAGATTGAAGCTTCTTTATTATCAGGAAATTGAAGAGTCTCCGGCGCAGACGATGGAAATCGGGAAAATGTCACAATTGCTCTAAATCAACACAAACCCCCAACTGCCGCCAGAGAGACGGAATATTCCGGAGACTCGTCCTGAATCCCAGAGCGACCAATCAGATTCAGTGACACCCATGGCATTGCTGTTATATGAGGCTCCTCTGCTCCCGGTGACACCCATGGCATTGCTGTTATATGAGGCTCCTGTGCTGGTGACACCCATGGCATTGCTGTTATATGAGGCTCCTGTGCTGGTGACACCCATGGCATTGCTGTTAGATTAATATGGGGCCCCTGTGCTGGTGACTCCCCTCTGCTCCCGGTGACACCCATGGCATTGCTGTTAGATTAATATGGGGCCCCTGTGCTGGTGACTCCCCTCTGCTCCCGGTGACACCCATGGCATTGCTGTTATATGAGGCTCCTGTGCTGGTGACTCCCATGGCATTGCTGTTATACATATATGAGGAATTGTACGATTAGAGTGTAAGCTCTGTGGGCCAGTCATGTGACGCCCTGCAGTCACATTGTACGTTCTACAGATCTGATGAATCTATTTATAGATAAAGAGATATATATAAATAATCTATGAATAGCGGGGGCGTGTCACTGGGGATTCCCCCAATCACATGACCCAGGTGCCAGTGATGTCACAGATGATGCGTTTGGGATCCCCGCCCTGGGCGCTTCTGTTATCGGGCTCTGCAGAGTCGGGTGTAACCGGCCGCACCATCACCAGAGACCCCACCCAACCCGAACCCAGCCCCAGGCTCACCTCCCCCCCACACACACACCATCTGATGGGGAACAGGAAACTACTGCACCACCCCCAGTGACCATCAGTGACCCTGCATTAGAGAGATACTCACCTTTTCCTAGCAGAGCTCCATCTGATGGGGGACAGGAAACTACTGCACCTCCCCCTCACACCATCAGTGACCCTGCATTAGAGATATACTCACCTTTTCCTAGCTGGACTCCATCTGATGGGGGACAGGAAACTACTGCACCTCCCTCCTCACACCATCAGTGACCCTGCATTAGAGAGATACTCACCTTTTCCTAGCTGGGCTCCATCTGATGGGGGACAGGAAACTACTGCACCTCCCCCTCACACCATCAGTGACCCTGCATTAGAGATATACTCACCTTTTCCTAGCAGAGCTCCATCTGATGGGGGACAGGAAACTACTGCACCTCCCCCTCACACCATCAGTGACCCTGCATTAGAGATATACTCACCTTTTCCTAGCTGGGCTCCATCTGATGGGGGACAGGAAACTACTGCACCTCCCCCTCACACCATCAGTGACCCTGCATTAGAGATATACTCACCTTTTCCTAGCAGAGATCCATCTGATGGGGGACAGGAAACTACTGCACCTCCCTCCTCACACCATCAGTGACCCTGCATTAGAGAGATACTCACCTTTTCCTAGCTGGGCTCCATCTGATAGGGGACAGGAAACTACTGCACCTCCCTCCTCACACCATCAGTGACCCTGCATTAGAGAGATACTCACCTTTTCCTAGCAGAGCTCCTCCATCTGATGGGGGACAGGAAACTACTGCACCTCCCCCCTCACACCATCAGTAACCCTGCATTAGATACTAAATATTAGAGTGTGACACGTGATTGGATGTGGGCGTGGCCGAGGCTTATTCGGCAGCGTTGACGTTGCAGCTGCTCAATCAAAGCCCCGCCCACCTGCATTGGAATGAGAGTGGGCGTGGCCGAGGGGGACATCGGGGGAGTCACGTGGTCCCGGAACTGTGCGAGAGATTGTTAGACGTGACCCGGTGAGTGAGGTGACCTCGGCCTATGTGGCCGCTATTTATTATTATTATCTATAGTAACCACGTGTGCCCCGCCCCCAACAGGTACCGACCGCCCCCCCGGAGGTTGAGAGGAGACCCCAGCGAGCAGGTAACGAGCCTCACCCACGTGACCTGACCCTCCCTCATTGTACTAACCCTAAAGGTCACCCTACTTTCCTCCCAGCCCCGCCCACCATACTTACCTCACCTGTGCCAGCCCCGCCCCCATACGTATCTAACTGTACTAGCCCCGCCCCCATACTTCACGTAACTGTACTAGCCCCGCCCCCATACTTATCACTTAACTGTACTAGCCCCACCCCATGCTCACCCCTCACCTGTGCCAGCCCCGCCCCCATACTTATCAATTATCTGTACTAGCTCCGCCCCCATACTTATCACTTAACTGTACTAGCCCCGCCCCATACTCACCCCTCACCTGTGCCAGCCCCGCCCCCATACTCACCCCTCATCTGTGCCAGCCCCACCCCCATACTTATCACTTATCTGTACTAGCCACGCCCCATACTCATCCCTCACCTGTGCCAGCCCCGCCCCCATACTCACCCCTCACCTGTGCCAGCCTGTCCCCATACTCACCCCTCACCTGTGCCAGCCCCGCCCCCATACTCACCCCTCACCTGTGCCAGCCCCGCCCCCATACTCACCCCTCACCTGTGCCAGCCTGTCCCCTATACTCACCCCTCACCTGGGCCAGCCCCGCCCCCATACTCACCCCTCACCTGGGCCAGCCCCGCCCCCATACTCACCCCTCACCTGGGCCAGCCCCGCCCCCATACTCACCCCTCACCTGTGCCAGCCCCGCCCCCATACTCACCCCTTACCTGTGCCAGCCCCGCCCCCATACTCACCCCTCACCTGTGCCAGCCCCGCCCCCATACTCACCCCTCACCTGTGCCAGCCCCGCCCCCATACTCACCCCTCACCTGTGCCAGCCCCGCCCCCATACTCACCCCTCACCTGTGCCAGCCTGTCCCCATACTCACCCCTCACCTGTGCCAGCCTGTCCCCATACTCACCCCTCACCTGTGCCAGCCTGTCCCCATACTCACCCCTCACCTGTGCCAGCCTGTCCCCATACTCACCCCTCACCTGTGCCAGCCTGTCCCCATACTCACCCCTCACCTGTGCCAGCCTGTCCCCATACTCACCCCTCACCTGTGCCAGCCTGTCCCCATACTCACCCCTCACCTGTGCCAGCCTGTCCCCATACTCACCCCTCACCTGTGCCAGCCTGTCCCCATACTCACCCCTCACCTGTGCCAGCCTGTCCCCATACTCACCCCTCACCTGTGCCAGCCTGTCCCCATACTCACCCCTCACCTGTGCCAGCCTGTCCCCATACTCACCCCTCACCTGTGCCAGCCTGTCCCCATACTCACCCCTCACCTGTGCCAGCCCCGCCCCATACTCACCCCTCACCTGTGCCATCCTGTCCCCATACTCACCCCTCACCTGTGCCATCCTGTCCCCATACTCACCCCTCACCTGTGCCATCCTGTCCCCATACTCACCCCTCACCTGTGCCAGCCTGTCCCCATACTCACCCCTCACCTGTGCCATCCTGTTCCCATACTCACCCCTCACCTGTGCCAGCCTGTCCCCATACTCACCCCTCACCTGTGCCAGCCTGTCCCCATACTCACCCCTCACCTGTGCCATCCTGTTCCCATACTCACCCCTCACCTGTGTAGTCTCCAGATAGCGCCAACACAGTCCCCAGCGCTGTACAGGGCACACGCCCCACACTCCAGGCGCTGCTTTGGGGCCACACACCCAAATTACTGTGCAGTATGGCGTGCAGCAGATCACTGTCCCCCGATAACAGGACACTGGCACCATGGAGGCCACGTGCAGAGGGGGCAGCACTCTTTGCGGTGGGGGAGGGGAGGTGTGTGGAGGGTCCGGAAGGTTCTCGGCTCCTCCCACTGCGCAGTTTCGCTGTGTCGGCAGTAGATAAGGGGATATAAAGCTGAGAGGGAATCGGGCGTCTGGCTGGAGCGCGCGCTGCACTCAGGACGGGAGGATGGTAAGTAGTGACCGGGCCCTATAGGACCAATGATGGGGCCCCCTGACCCTAAGGGCCCCTTATAGATACACCTCTGGTGGTGAGAACCCTATAGACACCCAACTGACTGACACAGGACTAACTGTCACATCATAGATACACCCCTGATGGTAAAAACCCTATAGATACTTAACTGACCGACACAGGACTAACTGTCACATCACTATGACAACCTCCTGGGTTCTAATGAAACAATGTAACAGCGTGGCTACAGCGAGTGTGGGCGACATGGCGTCCCTATTTGTCACATGACCGATACGGGACTAACTGTCACATCATAGATACACCCTGATGGTAAAAACCCTATAGATACTTAACTGACCGACACGGGACTAACTGTCACATCACTATGACAACCCCCTGGGTTCTAATGATTTTATGTAACCTCGTGGCTATAGCGTGTGTGGGCGACATGGCGTCCTATTGGTCACATGGCCCCCAGACTCTATGGGCCCCAGTACAGATACACCCCTCATGGTAAGAACCCTATAGACACCCAACTGACTGACATGGGACTAACTGTCACATCACCATGACGAGTATTCTAATGATACAATGTAACAGCTTGGCTATGGCGTATGTGGGCGACATGGCGTCCCTATTGGTCACATGACCGACGCGGGACTAACTGTCACATCATCATCTAATGATACAGCATGGCTACAGCGTGTGTGGGCGACACGGCGTCCCTGGGACTAACTGTCACATCACCATCTAATGATACAGTGTGGCTACAGCGTGTGTGGGCGACACGGCGTCCCTATTGGTCACATGACTGACGCGGCGTCTTTCTATTGGCAGGCATGGTGAAGTCGGACATGGCGAAGCCGCTGTTGGCGAGTGAGCTTGGCGATCCTGCGGACGCCATGGCGAGCGGCGGCGACACCCTGGGCATTCTGGGTAGCGGGGACTTTGCCCGCTCCCTGGCCGCGCGCCTGCTGCAGTCTGGGTACAAGGTGGTGGTCGGGAGCCGCAACCCCAAACGTAGCTCCGCCCTCTTCCCCGCCCACGCGGAGGTGACGCGGCGGGAGGAGGCGGTAAGGCGCGCCCGCATCATCTTCGTGGCGCTATTCCGCGAGCATTACTCCACCCTCGGCGCCATGTCGGGGGATCTCGCCGGGAAGGTTCTGGTGGACGTCAGCAACAACCTGGAGATCAACCGGACCATGGAGTCCAACGCCGAGTACCTGGCCGCCCTCTACCCACAATGCACCGTGGTGAAGGCCTTCAACGTCATCTCCGCCTGGGCCCTGCAGGCCGGACCCATGGACGGCAACAAACAAGTGAGGGTCAAGGTGTGAGGAGGGGAGGGGCCTGGCCTGGCACCGCCCCCTCTGCTCACCTGTGACAGGTAACCTTTCCCTCTGTGACTACTGTAATCCCTGCCCTGATGAACTCGCTCATCCCTCCCCCCTTGCCCCTCCCCTCTCCTCTGGCTCCTCGCCTCGTCCCCCTCTCCTCTGGCTCCTCGCCTCGTCCCCCTCTCCTCTTGCTCTTTGCCTCGTCCCCCCCCTCCTCTGGCTCCTCGCCTCGTCCCCCTCTCCTCTGGCTCCTCGCCTCGTCCCCCCCTCCTCTTGCTTTTTGCCTCGTCCCCCCTCTCCTCTGGCTCCTCGCCTCGTCCCCCTCTCCTCTGGCTCCTCGCCTCGTCCCCCTCTCCTCTGGCTCCTCGCCTCGTCCCCATCTCCTCTGGCTCCTCGCCTCATCCCCCTCTCCTCTGGCTCCTCGCCTCGTCCCCCTCTCCTCTGGCTCCTCGCCTCGTCCCCCTCTCCTCTTGCTTTTTGCCTCGTCCCCCTCTCCTCTGGCTCCTCGCCTCGTCCCCCTCTCCTCTGGATCCTCGCCTCGTCCCCATCTCCTCTGGATCCTCGCCTCGTCCCCCTCTCCTCTGGCTCCTCGCCTCGTCCCCTCCTCTGCTCCTCCCTCCCCTCTCCTCTGGCTCCTCGCCTCGTCCCCTCTCCTCTGGCTCCTCGCCTCGTCCCCCTCTCCTCTGGCTCCTCGCCTCGTCCCCATCTCCTCTGGCTCCTCGCCTCGTCCCCCTCTCCTCTGGATCCTCGCCTCGTCCCCCTCTCCTCTTGCTCTTTGCCTCGTCCCCCTCTCCTCTGGCTCCTCGCCTCGTCCCCATCTCCTCTGGATCCTCGCCTCGTCCCCCTCTCCTCTGGCTCCTCGCCTCGTCCCCCTCTCCTCTGGCTCCTCGCCTCGTCCCCCTCTCCTCTGGCTCCTCGCCTCGTCCCCCTCTCCTCTGGCTCCTCGCCTCGTCCCCCTCTCCTCTGGCTCCTCGCCTCGTCCCCCTCTCCTCTGGCTCCTCGCCTCGTCCCCCTCTCCTCTGGATCCTCGCCTCGTCCCCCTCTCCTCTGGCTCCTCGCCTCGTCCCCCTCTCCTCTGGATCCTCGCCTCGTCCCCCTCTCCTCTGGCTCCTCACCTCGTCCCCCTCTCCTCTGGCTCCTCATCTCGTCCCCCTCTCCTCTGGATCCTCGCCTCGTCCCCCTCTCCTCTGGCTCCTCGCCTCGTCCCCCTCTCCTCTGGATCCTCGCCTCGTCCCCCTCTCCTCTGGCTCCTCACCTCGTCCCCCTCTCCTCTGGCTCCTCGCCTCGGCCCCCCCTCCTCTGGCTCCTCTCCTCGTTCCCCTCTCCTCTGGCTCCTCATCTCGTCCCCCTCTCCTCTGGATCCTCGCCTCGTCCCCCTCTCCTCTGGCTCCTCACCTCGTCCCCCTCTCCTCTGGCTCCTCGCCTCGTCCCCCTCTCCTCTGGATCCTCGCCTCGTCCCCCTCTCCTCTGGCTCCTCGCCTCGTCCCCCTCTCCTCTGGATCCTCGCCTCGTCCCCCTCTCCTCTGGCTCCTCACCTCGTCCCCCTCTCCTCTGGCTCCTCGCCTCGGCCCCCCCTCCTCTGGCTCCTCTCCTCGTCCCCCTCTCCTCTGGCTCCTCACCTCGTCCCCCTCTCCTCTGGCTCCTCATCTCGTCCCCCTCTCCTCTGGCTCCTCATCTCGTCCCCCTCTCCTCTGGCTCCTCATCTCGTCCCCCTCTCCTCTGGCTCTTGCCTCATCCCCCTCTCCCCTGGCTCCTCGCCTCGTCCCCTCTCCTCTGGCTCTTGCCTCATCCCCTCTCCTCTGGCTCCTCTCCTCGTCCCCCTCTCCTCTGGCTCTTGCCTCGTCCCCCTCTCCTCTGGCTCTTGCCTCGTCCCCCTCTCCTCTGGCTCTTGCCTCGTCCCCCTCTCCTCTGGCTCTTGCCTCGGCCCCCTCTCCTCTGGCTCCTCTCCTCGTCCCCCTCTCCTCTGGATCCTCGCCTCGTCCCCCTCTCCTCTGGCTCTTGCCTCATCCCCCTCTCCTCTGGCTCCTCTCCTCGTCCCCCTCTCCTCTGGCTCTTGCCTCGTCCCCCTCTCCTCTGGCTCCTCGCCTCGTCCCCCTCTCCTCTGGCTCTTGCCTCATCCCCCTCTCCTCTGGCTCCTCTCCTCGTCCCCCTCTCCTCTGGCTCTTGCCTCGTCCCCCTCTCCTCTGGCTCCTCGCCTCGTCCCCCTCTCCTCTGGCTCTTGCCTCGTCCCCCTCTCCTCTGGCTCTTGCCTCGTCCCCCTCTCCTCTGGCTCTTGCCTCGTCCCCCTCTCCTCTGGCTCTTGCCTCGTCCCCCTCTCCTCTGGCTCCTCTCCTCGTCCCCCTCTCCTCTGGCTCTTGCCTCGTCCCCCTCTCCTCTGGCTCTTGCCTCGTCCCCCTCTCCTCTGGCTCCTCTCCTCGTCCCCCTCTCCTCTGGCTCTTGCCTCGTCCCCCTCTCCTCTGGCTCTTGCCTCGTCCCCCTCTCCTCTGGCTCTTGCCTCGTCCCCCTCTCCTCTGGCTCCTCGCCTCGTCCCCCTCTCCTCTGGCTCCTCGCCTCGTCCCTTCTCCTCTGGCTCCTCGCCTCGTCCCCCTCTCCTCTGGCTCCTCGCCTCGTCCCCCTCTCCTCTGGCTCCTCTCCTCGTCCCCCTCTCCTCTGGCTCCTCTCCTCGTCCCCCTCTCCTCTGGCTCTTGCCTCGTCCCCCTCTCCTCTGGCTCCTCGCCTCGTCCCCCTCTCCTCTGGCTCCTCGCCTCGTCCCCCTCTCCTCTGGCTCCTCGCCTCGTCCCCCTCTCCTCTGGCTCCTCGCCTCGTCCCCCTCTCCTCTGGCTCCTCGCCTCGTCCCCCTCTCCTCTGGCTCCTCGCCTCGTCCCCCTCTCCTCTGGCTCCTCGCCTCGTCCCCCTCTCCTCTGGCTCCTCGCCTCGTCCCCCTCTCCTCTTGCTCTTTGCCTCGTCCCCCTCTCCTCTGGCTCCTCGCCTCGTCCCCCTCTCCTCTGGCTCCTCGCCTCGTCCCCCTCTCCTCTGGCTCCTCGCCTCGTCCCCCTCTCCTCTGGCTCCTCGCCTCGTCCCCCTCTCCTCTGGCTCCTCGCCTCGTCCCCCTCTCCTCTGGCTCCTCGCCTCGTCCCCCTCTCCTCTGGCTCCTCGCCTCGTCCCCCTCTCCTCTGGCTCCTCGCCTCGTCCCCCTCTCCTCTGGATCCTCGCCTCGTCCCCCCTCTCCTCTTGCTCTTTGCCTCGTCCCCCTCTCCTCTGGATCCTCGCCTCGTCCCCCTCTCCTCTGGATCCTCGCCTCGTCCCCCTCTCCTCTGGATCCTCGCCTCGTCCCCCTCTCCTCTGGATCCTCGCCTCGTCCCCCTCTCCTCTGGATCCTCGCCTCGTCCCCCTCTCCTCTGGCTCCTCGCCTCGTCCCCCTCTCCTCTTGCTCTTTGCCTCGTCCCCCTCTCCTCTGGCTCCTCGCCTCGTCCCCCTCTCCTCTGGCTCCTCGCCTCGTCCCCCTCTCCTCTGGATCCTCGCCTCGTCCCCCCTCTCCTCTTGCTCTTTGCCTCGTCCCCCTCTCCTCTGGATCCTCGCCTCGTTCCCCTCTCCTCTGGATCCTCGCCTCGTCCCCCTCTCCTATGGATCCTCGCCTCGTCCCCCTCTCCTCTGGATCCTCGCCTCGTCCCCCTCTCCTCTGGATCCTCGCCTCGTCCCCCTCTCCTCTGGATCCTCGCCTCGTCCCCCTCTCCTCTGGCTCCTCGCCTCGTCCCCCTCTCCTCTTGCTCTTTGCCTCGTCCCCCTCTCCTCTGGCTCCTCGCCTCGGCCCCCTCTCCTCTGGCTCCTCGCCTCGTCCCCCTCTCCTCGCCTCGTCCCCCTCTCCTCTTGCTCTTTGCCTCGTCCCCCTCTCCTCTGGCTCCTCGCCTCGTCCCCCTCTCCTCTTGCTCTTTGCCTCATCCCCCTCTCCTCTTGCTCCTCGCCTCGTCCCCCTCTCCTCTGGATCCTCGCCTCGGCCCCCTCTCCTCTGGATCCTCGCCTCGTCCCCCTCTCCTCTGGCTCCTCGCCTCGTCCCCCTCTCCTCTTGCTCTTTGCCTCGTCCCCCTCTCCTCTGGCTCCTCGCCTCGGCCCCCTCTCCTCTGGATCCTCGCCTCGTCCCCCTCTCCTCTGGATCCTCGCCTCGTCCCCCCTCTCCTCTTGCTCTATGCCTCGTCCCCCTCTCATCTGGATCCTCGCCTCGTCCCCCCTCTCCTCTTGCTCTATGCCTCGTCCCCCTCTCCTCTGGCTCCTCGCCTCGTCCCCCTCTCCTCTTGCTCTTTGCCTCGTCCCCCTCTCCTCTGGCTCCTCGCCTCGTCCCCTTCTCCTCTGGCTCCTCGCCTCGTCCCCCTCTCCTCTGGCTCCTCGCCTCGTCCCCCTCTCCTCTGGCTCCTCGCCTCGTCCCCCTCTCCTCTGGCTCCTCGCCTCGTCCCCCTCTCCTCTGGCTCCTCGCCTCGTCCCCCTCTCCTCTGGCTCCTCGCCTCGTCCCCCTCTCCTCTGGCTCCTCGCCTCGTCCCCCTCTCCTCTGGCTCCTCGCCTCGTCCCCCTCTCCTCTGGCTCCTCGCCTCGTCCCCATCTCCTCTGGCTCCTCGCCTCGTCCCCCTCTCCTCTGGCTCCTCGCCTCGTCCCCCTCTCCTCTGGCTCCTCGCCTCGTCCCCCTCTCCTCTGGCTCCTCGCCTCGTCCCCCTCTCCTCTGGCTCCTCGCCTCGTCCCCCTCTCCTCTGGCTCCTCGCCTCGTCCCCCTCTCCTCTGGCTCCTCGCCTCGTCCCCCTCTCCTCTGGCTCCTCGCCTCGTCCCCCTCTCCTCTGGCTCCTCGCCTCGTCCCCCTCTCCTCTGGATCCTCGCCTCGTCCCCCTCTCCTCTGGCTCCTCGCCTCGTCCCCCTCTCCTCTTGCTCTTTGCCTCGTCCCCCTCTCCTCTGGCTCCTCGCCTCGTCCCCCTCTCCTCTGGATCCTCGCCTCGTCCCCCCTCTCCTCTTGCTCTTTGCCTCGTCCCCCTCTCCTCTGGATCCTCGCCTCGTCCCCCTCTCCTCTGGATCCTCGCCTCATCCCCCCTCTCCTCTTGCTCTTTGCCTCGTCCCCCTCTCCTCTGGCTCCTCGCCTCGTCCCCCTCTCCTCTGGCTCCTCGCCTCGTCCCCCTCTCCTCTGGCTCCTCGCCTCGTCCCCCTCTCCTCTGGCTCCTCGCCTCGTCCCCCTCTCCTCTGGCTCCTCGCCTCGTCCCCATCTCCTCTGGCTCCTCGCCTCGTCCCCCTCTCCTCTGGCTCCTCGCCTCGTCCCCCTCTCCTCTGGCTCCTCGCCTCGTCCCCCTCTCCTCTGGCTCCTCGCCTCGTCCCCCTCTCCTCTGGCTCCTCGCCTCGTCCCCCTCTCCTCTGGCTCCTCGCCTCGTCCCCCTCTCCTCTGGCTCCTCGCCTCGTCCCCCTCTCCTCTGGCTCCTCGCCTCGTCCCCCTCTCCTCTGGCTCCTCGCCTCGTCCCCCTCTCCTCTGGATCCTCGCCTCGTCCCCCTCTCCTCTGGCTCCTCGCCTCGTCCCCCTCTCCTCTTGCTCTTTGCCTCGTCCCCCTCTCCTCTGGCTCCTCGCCTCGTCCCCCTCTCCTCTGGATCCTCGCCTCGTCCCCCCTCTCCTCTTGCTCTTTGCCTCGTCCCCCTCTCCTCTGGATCCTCGCCTCGTCCCCCTCTCCTCTGGATCCTCGCCTCATCCCCCCTCTCCTCTTGCTCTTTGCCTCGTCCCCCTCTCCTCTGGATCCTCGCCTCGTCCCCCTCTCCTCTGGATCCTCGCCTCGTCCCCCTCTCCTCTGGATCCTCGCCTCGTCCCCCTCTCCTCTGGCTCCTCGCCTCGTCCCCCTCTCCTCTGGCTCCTCGCCTCGTCCCCCTCTCCTCTTGCTCTTTGCCTCGTCCCCCTCTCCTCTTGCTCTTTGCCTCGTCCCCCTCTCCTCTGGCTCCTCGCCTCGTCCCCCTCTCCTCTGGCTCCTCGCCTCGTCCCCCTCTCCTCTGGATCCTCGCCTCGTCCCCCCTCTCCTCTTGCTCTTTGCCTCGTCCCCCTCTCCTCTGGATCCTCGCCTCGTCCCCCTCTCCTCTGGATCCTCGCCTCATCCCCCCTCTCCTCTTGCTCTTTGCCTCGTCCCCCTCTCCTCTGGATCCTCGCCTCGTCCCCCTCTCCTCTGGATCCTCGCCTCGTCCCCCTCTCCTCTGGATCCTCGCCTCGTCCCCCTCTCCTCTGGATCCTCGCCTCGTCCCCCTCTCCTCTGGCTCCTCGCCTCGTCCCCCTCTCCTCTTGCTCTTTGCCTCGTCCCCCTCTCCTCTGGCTCCTCGCCTCGTCCCCCTCTCCTCTTGCTCTTTGCCTCATCCCCCTCTCCTCTGGCTCCTCGCCTCGTCCCCCTCTCCTCTTGCTCTTTGCCTCATCCCCCTCTCCTCTGGCTCCTCGCCTCGTCCCCCTCTCTTCTGGATCCTCGCCTCGGCCCCCTCTCCTCTGGCTCCTCGCCTCGTCCCCCTCTCCTCGCCTCGTCCCCCTCTCCTCGCCTCGTCCCCCTCTCCTCTTGCTCTTTGCCTCGTCCCCCTCTCCTCTGGCTCCTCGCCTCGTCCCCCTCTCCTCTTGCTCTTTGCCTCATCCCCCTCTCCTCTGGCTCCTCGCCTCGTCCCCCTCTCTTCTGGCTCCTCGCCTCGTCCCCCTCTCCTCTGGCTCCTCGCCTCGTCCCCCTCTCCTCTGGATCCTCGCCTCGGCCCCCTCTCCTCTTGCTCTTTGCCTCGTCCCCCTCTCCTCTGGCTCCTCGCCTCGTCCCCCTCTCCTCTGGCTCCTCGCCTCGGCCCCCTCTCCTCTGGATCCTCGCCTCGGCCCCCTCTCCTCTTGCTCTTTGCCTCGGCCCCCTCTCCTCTGGATCCTCGCCTCGTCCCCCTCTCCTCTGGATCCTCGCCTCGTCCCCCCTCTCCTCTTGCTCTATGCCTCGTCCCCCTCTC
Organism: Gastrophryne carolinensis; assembly: GCA_027917425.1. Classification (NCBI taxonomy): domain Eukaryota; kingdom Metazoa; phylum Chordata; class Amphibia; order Anura; family Microhylidae; genus Gastrophryne; species Gastrophryne carolinensis. The sequence goes on along the minus strand of JAQIHN010000193.1, from coordinate 63,175 downwards.
CTCTGGCTCCTCGGCTCGTCCCCCTCTCCTCTGGATCCTCGCCTCGTCCCCCTCTCCTCTTGCTCTTTGCCTCGTCCCCCTCTCCTCTGGCTCCTCGCCTCGTCCCCCTCTCCTCTGGCTCCTCGCCTCGTCCCCCTCTCCTCTGGCTCCTCGCCTCGTCCCCCTCTCCTCTGGCTCCTCGCCTCGTCCCCCTCTCCTCTGGCTCCTCGCCTCGTCCCCCTCTCCTCTGGCTCCTCGCCTCGTCCCCCTCTCCTCTGGCTCCTCGCCTCGTCCCCCTCTCCTCTGGCTCCTCGCCTCGTCCCCCTCTCCTCTGGCTCCTCGCCTCGTCCCCCTCTCCTCTGGCTCCTCGCCTCGTCCCCCTCTCCTCTGGCTCCTCGCCTCGTCCCCCTCTCCTCTGGCTCCTCTCCTCGTCCCCCTCTCCTCTGGCTCCTCGCCTCGGCCCCCTCTACTCTGGCTCCTCGCCTCGTCCCCCTCTCCTCTGGCTCCTCGCCTCGTCCCCCTCTCCTCTGGATCCTCGCCTCGTCCCCCTCTCCTCTTGCTCTTTGCCTCGTCCCCCTCTCCTCTGGCTCCTCGCCTCGTCCCCCTCTCCTCTGGCTCCTCGCCTCGTCCCCCTCTCCTCTGGCTCCTCGCCTCGTCCCCCTCTCCTCTGGCTCCTCGCCTCGTCCCCCTCTCCTCTGGCTCCTCGCCTCGTCCCCCTCTCCTCTGGCTCCTCGCCTCGTCCCCCTCTCCTCTGGCTCCTCGCCTCGTCCCCCTCTCCTCTGGCTCCTCGCCTCGTCCCCCTCTCCTCTGGCTCCTCGCCTCGTCCCCCTCTCCTCTGGCTCCTCGCCTCGTCCCCCTCTCCTCTGGCTCCTCGCCTCGTCCCCCTCTCCTCTGGCTCCTCGCCTCGTCCCCCTCTCCTCTGGCTCCTCGCCTCGTCCCCCTCTCCTCTGGCTCCTCGCCTCGTCCCCCTCTCCTCTGGCTCCTCCCCTCGTCCCCCTCTCCTCTAGCTCCTCGCCTCGTCCCCCTCTCCTCTGGCTCCTCGCCTCGTCCCCCTCTCCTATTGCTCTTTGCCTCGTCCCCCTCTCCTCTGGCTCCTCACCTCGTCCCCCTCTCCTCTTGCTTTTTGCCTCGTCCCCCTCTCCTCTGGCTCCTCGCCTCGTCCCCCTCTCCTCTGGCTCCTCGCCTCGTCCCCCTCTCCTCTGGCTCCTCGCCTCGTCCCCCTCTCCTCTGGCTCCTCGCCTCGTCCCCCTCTCCTCTGGCTCCTCGCCTCGTCCCCCTCTCCTCTGGCTCCTCGCCTCGTCCCCCTCTCCTCTGGCTCCTCGCCTCGTCCCCCTCTCCTCTGGCTCCTCGCCTCGTCCCCCTCTCCTCTGGATCCTCGCCTCGTCCCCCTCTCCTCTGGATCCTCGCCTCGTCCCCCTCTCCTCTGGCTCCTCGCCTCGTCCCCCTCTCCTCTTGCTCTTTGCCTCGTCCCCCTCTCCTCTGGCTCCTCGCCTCGTCCCCCTCTCCTCTGGATCCTCGCCTCGTCCCCCTCTCCTCTGGATCCTCGCCTCATCCCCCCTCTCCTCTTGCTCTTTGCCTCGTCCCCCTCTCCTCTGGATCCTCGCCTCGTCCCCCTCTCCTCTGGATCCTCGCCTCGTCCCCCTCTCCTCTGGATCCTCGCCTCGTCCCCCTCTCCTCTGGATCCTCGCCTCGCCCCCCTCTCCTCTGGATCCTCGCCTCGTCCCCCTCTCCTCTGGATCCTCGCCTCGTCCCCCTCTCCTCTGGCTCCTCGCCTCGTCCCCCTCTCCTCTGGCTCCTCGCCTCGTCCCCCTCTCCTCTTGCTCTTTGCCTCGTCCCCCTCTCCTCTGGCTCCTCGCCTCGTCCCCCTCTCCTCTGGCTCCTCGCCTCGTCCCCCTCTCCTCTGGATCCTCGCCTCGTCCCCCCTCTCCTCTTGCTCTTTGCCTCGTCCCCCTCTCCTCTGGATCCTCGCCTCGTCCCCCTCTCCTCTGGATCCTCGCCTCGTCCCCCTCTCCTCTGGATCCTCGCCTCGTCCCCCTCTCCTCTGGATCCTCGCCTCGTCCCCCTCTCCTCTGGCTCCTCGCCTCGTCCCCCTCTCCTCTTGCTCTTTGCCTCGTCCCCCTCTCCTCTGGCTCCTCGCCTCGTCCCCCTCTCCTCTTGCTCTTTGCCTCATCCCCCTCTCCTCTGGCTCCTCGCCTCGTCCCCCTCTCCTCTTGCTCTTTGCCTCATCCCCCTCTCCTCTGGCTCCTCGCCTCGTCCCCCTCTCCTCTGGCTCCTCGCCTCGTCCCCCTCTCCTCTTGCTCTTTGCCTCATCCCCCTCTCCTCTGGCTCCTCGCCTCGTCCCCCTCTCTTCTGGCTCCTCGCCTCGTCCCCCTCTCCTCTGGATCCTCGCCTCGGCCCCCTCTCCTCTTGCTCTTTGCCTCGTCCCCCTCTCCTCTGGCTCCTCGCCTCGTCCCCCTCTCCTCTGGCTCCTCGCCTCGGCCCCCTCTCCTCTGGATCCTCGCCTCGGCCCCCTCTCCTCTTGCTCTTTGCCTCGTCCCCCTCTCCTCTGGCTCCTCGCCTCGTCCCCCTCTCCTCTGGCTCCTCACCTCGTCCCCCTCTCCTCTGGATCCTCGCCTCGTCCCCCCTCTCCTCTGGATCCTCGCCTCGTCCCCCTCTCCTCTGGATCCTCGCCTCGTCCCCCCTCTCCTCTTGCTCTATGCCTCGTCCCCCTCTCCTCTGGCTCCTCGCCTCGTCCCCCTCTCCTCTGGATCCTCGCCTCGTCCCCCTCTCCTCTTGCTCTTTGCCTCGTCCCCCTCTCCTCTGGCTCCTCGCCTCGTCCCCATCTCCTCTGGCTCCTCGCCTCGTCCCCCTCTCCTCTTGCTCCTCGCCTCGTCCCCCTCTCCTCTGGCTCCTCGCCTCGTCCCCCTCTCCTCTTGCTCCTCGCCTCGTCCCCCTCTCCTCTGGCTCCTCGCCTCGTCCCCCTCTCCTCTTGCTCTTTGCCTCGTCCCCCTCTCCTCTGGCTCCTCGCCTCGTCCCCCTCTCCTCTGACTCCTCGCCTCGTCCCCCTCTCCTCTGACTCCTCGCCTCGTCCCCCTCTCCTCTGGCTCCTCGCCTCGTCCCCCTCTCCTCTGGCTCCTCGCCTCGTCCCCCTCTCCTCTGGCTCCTCGCCTCGTCCCCCTCTGCTCTGGCTCCTCGCCTCGTCCCCCTCTCCTCTGGCTCCTCGCCTCGTCCCCCTCTCCTCTGGCTCCTCGCCTCGTCCCCCTCTCCTCTGGCTCCTCGCCTCGGCCCCCCCTCCTCTGGCTCCTCGTCCCCCTCTCCTCTGGCTCCTCGCCTCGTCCCCCTCTCCTCTGGCTCCTCGCCTCGTCCCCCTCTCCTCTGGCTCCTCGCCTCGTCCCCCTCTCCTCTGGCTCCTCGCCTCGTCCCCCTCTCCTCTGGCTCCTCGCCTCGTCCCCCTCTCCTCTGGCTCCTCGCCTCGTCCCCCTCTCCTCTGGCTCCTCGCCTCGTCCCCCTCTCCTCTGGCTCCTCGCCTCGTCCCCCTCTCCTCTGGCTCCTCGCCTCGTCCCCCTCTCCTCTGGCTCCTCGCCTCGTCCCCCTCTCCTCTGGCTCCTCGCCTCGTCCCCCTCTCCTCTGGCTCCTCGCCTCGTCCCCCTCTCCTCTGGCTCCTCGCCTCGTCCCCCTCTCCTCTGGCTCCTCGCCTCGTCCCCCTCTCCTCTGGCTCCTCGCCTCGTCCCCCTCTGCTCTGGCTCCTCGCCTCGTCCCCCTCTCCCCTGGCTCCTCGCCTCGTCCCCCTCTCCCCTGGCTCCTCGCCTCGTCCCCCTCTCCTCTGGCTCCTCGCCTCGTCCCCCTCTCCCCTGGCTCCTCGCCTCGTCCCCCTCTCCTCTGGCTCCTCGCCTCGTCCCCCTCTGCTCTGGCTCCTCGCCTCGTCCCCCTCTCCTCTGGCTCCTCACCTCGTCCCCCTCTCCTCTGGCTCCTCGCCTCGTCCCCCTCTGCTCTGGCTCCTCGTCTCGTCCCCCTCTCCTCTGGCTCCTCGCCTCGTCCCCCTCTCCTCTGGCTCCTCGCCTCGTCCCCCTCTCCTCTGGCTCCTCGCCTCGTCCCCCTCTCCTCTGGCTCCTCGCCTCGTCCCCCTCTCCTCTGGCTCCTCGCCTCGTCCCCCTCTCCTCTGGCTCCTCGCCTCGTCCCCCTCTCCTCTGGCTCCTCGCCTCGTCCCCCTCTCCTCTGGCTCCTCGCCTCGTCCCCCTCTCCTCTGGCTCCTCGCCTCGTCCCCCTCTCCTCTGGCTCCTCGCCTCGTCCCCCTCTCCTCTGGATCCTCGCCTCGTCCCCCTCTCCTCTGGCTCCTCACCTCGTCCCCCTCTCCTCTGGCTCCTCGCCACGTCACAGGCAGGGCAGGTGTGTGATGTCACAGGCGGGGCAGGTGTGTGATGTCACAGGCGGGGCAGGTGTGTGATGTCACAGGCGGGGCAGGTGTGTGATGTCACAGGCGGGGCAGGTGTGTGATGTCACAGGCGGGGCAGGTGTGTGATGTCACAGGCGGGGCAGGTGTGTGATGTCACGAGCGGGGCAGGGGCGGGTGTGTGGTGTCACAGGCGGGGCGGGTGTGTGATGTCACAGGCGGGGCGGGTGTGTGATGTCACAGGCGGGGCGGGTGTGTAATGTCACGGGCGGGGCAGGTGCGTGATGTCACAGGCGGGGCAGGTGTGTGATGTCACGGGCGGGGCAGGTGTGTGATGTCACGGGCGGGGCAGGTGTGTGATGTCACAGGCGGGGCGGGTGTGTGATGTCACAGGCGGGGCGGGTGTGTGATGTCACAGGCGGGGCGGGTGTGTGATGTCACAGGCGGGGCGGGTGTGTGATGTCACGGGCGGGGCAGGTGTGTGATGTCACGGGCGGGGCAGGTGTGTGATGTCACAGGCAGGTCACTGATGCCCCTCCCCTTCTCCCGCAGGTCCTCCTCTGCTCGGACAGCCCGGACGCCCGTTGCCATGTGGCCTCCATCGCCCGCACCATGGGCTTCATCCCGGTGGACATGGGGTCGCTGCGGGCGGCTCGGGAGATAGAGAACGCGCCCCTGCGCCTGCTGCCGCTGTGGAGGCTCCCGGCCGTCATGGCCGTCCTCCTCTTCCTCTTCTTCTACCTGTATAACTTTGCCCGCGGGGTGCTGCACCCGTTCCTGGTGGGGGGCAAGAACCGCTTCTACAAGATGCCCCTGGAGATTGTGAACCTCAGCCTGCCCTGCACGGCCCTGGTGCTGTTAGCCCTGGTCTACCTCCCCGGGGTCCTGGCCGCCATCTTCCAGCTCCGCAACGGCACCAAGTACCAGCGCTTCCCTGATTGGCTGGACCGATGGATGATCCGCCGCAAGCAGATCGGCCTGCTAAGCTTCTACTGCGCCGCGCTGCACGCCGTCTACAGCCTGTGCCTGCCCCTGCGCAGGGCCGCGCGCTACCAGATCCTGGACGACGCTTTCACACAGGTGCATCATGGGAACACGAGCTATACTAACGGGGAGGATGAGAGACAATAATACTGACCCTGCCCGGCACCTACAGAAACAAGACACATGGGAGCAGTTGGAGGGTTAGGTGTCTGGGGAGCAGTTGGGGGGTTAGGTGTCTGGGGAGCAGTGGGAGGGTTAGGTGTCTGGGGAGCAGTTGGAGGGTTAGGTGTCTGGGGAGCAGTTGGGGGGTTAGGTGTCTGGGGAGCAGTTGGAGGGTTAGGTGTCTGGGAAGCAGTTGGAGGGTTAGGTGTCTGGGGAGCAGTTGGAGGGTTAGGTGTCTGGGGAGCAGTTGGAGGGTTAGGTGTCTGGGGAGCAGTTAGGTGTCTGGGGAGCAGTTGGAGGGTTAGGTGTCTGGGGAGCAGTTGGAGGGTTAGGTGTCTGGGGAGCAGTTAGGTGTCTGGGGAGCAGTTGGGGGGTTAGGTGTCTGGGGAGCAGTTGGGGGGTTAGGTGTCTGGGGAGCAGTTGGGGGGTTAGGTGTCTGGGGAGCAGTTGGAGGGTTAGGTGTCTGGGGAGCAGTTGGAGGGTTAGGTGTCTGGGGAGCAGTTGGAGGGTTAGGTGTCTGGGGAGCAGTTGGGGGGTTAGGTGTCTGGGGAGCAGTTGGAGGGTTAGGTGTCTGGGGAGCAGTTGGAGGGTTAGGTGTCTGGGGAGCAGTTGGAGGGTTAGGTGTCTGGGGAGCAGTTGGAGGGTTAGGTGTCTGGGGAGCAGTTGGAGGGTTAGGTGTCTGGGGAGAAGTTGGAGGGTTAGGTGTCTGGGGAGCAGTTGGATGGTTAGGTGTCTGGGGAGCAGTTGGGGGGTTAGGTGTCTGGGGAGCAGTTGGGGGGTTAGGTGTCTGGGGAGCAGTTGGAGGGTTAGGTGTCTGGGGAGCAGTTGGAGGGTTAGGTGTCTGGGGAGCAGTTGGAGGGTTAGATGTCTGGGGAGCAGTTGGAGGGTTAGGTGTCTGGGGAGCAGTTGGAGGGTTAGGTGTCTGGGGAGCAGTTGGAGGGTTAGGTGTCTGGGGAGCAGTTGGAGGCAGTTAGGTGTCTGGGGAGAATTTGGGGGGTTAGGTGTCTGGGAAGCAGTTGGAGGGTTAGGTGTCTGGGGAGCAGTTGTAGGGTTAGGTGTCTGGGGAGCAGTTGGGGGGTTAGGTGTCTGGGGAGCAGTTGGGAGGTTAGGTGTCTGGGGAGCAGTTGGGGGGTTAGGTGTCTGGGGAGCAGTTGGGGGGTTAGGTGTCTGGGGAGCAGTTGGGGGGTTAGGTGTCTGGGGAGCAGTTGGGGGGTTAGGTGTCTGGGGAGCAGTCGGAGGGTTAGGTGTCTGGGGAGCAGTTGGAGGGTTAGGTGTCTGGGGAGCAGTCGGAGGGTTAGGTGTCTGGGGAGCAGTTGGAGGGTTAGGTGTCTGGGGAGCAGTTGGAGGGTTAGGTGTCCGGGGAGCAGTTGGAGGGTTAGGTGTCCGGGGAGCAGTTGGAGGGTTAGGTGTCTGGGGAGCAGTTGGGGGGTTAGGTGTCTGGGGAGCAGTTGGAGGGTTAGGTGTCTGGGGAGCAGTTGGAGGGTTAGGTGTCTGGGGAGCAGTTGGAGGGTTAGGTGTCTGGGGAGCAGTTGGGGGGTTAGGTGTCTGGGGAGCAGTTGGAGGGTTAGGTGTCTGGGGAGCAGTTGGAGGGTTAGGTGTCTGGGGAGCAGTTGGGGGGTTAGGTGTGTGGGGAGCAGTTGGATGGTTAGGTGTCTGGGGAGCAGTTGGAGGGTTAGGTGTCTGGGGAGCAGTTGGGGGGTTAGGTGTCTGGGGAGCAGTTGGAGGGTTAGGTGTCTGGGGAGCAGTTGGAGGGTTAGGTGTCTGGGGAGCAGTTGGAGGGTTAGGTGTCTGGGGAGCAGTTGGAGGGTTAGGTGTCTGGGGAGCAGTTGGGGGGTTAGGTGTCTGGGGAGCAGTTGGAGAGTTAGGTGTCTGGGGAGCAGTTGGGGGGTTAGGTGTCTGGGGAGCAGTTAGGTGTCTGGGGAGCAGTTGGAGGGTTAGGTGTCTGGGGAGCAGTTGTAGGGTTAGGTGTCTGGGGAGCAGTTGGAGGGTTAGGTGTCTGGTGAGCAGTTGGAGGGTTAGGTGTCTGGGGAGCAGTTGGAGGGTTAGGTGTCTGGGGAGCAGTTGGAGGGTTAGGTGTCTGGGGAGCAGTTGGAGGGTTAGGTGTCTGGGGAGCAGTTGGGGGTTAGGTGTCTGGGGAGCAGTTGGGGGGTTAGGTGTCTGGGGAGCAGTTGGAGGGTTAGGTGTCTGGGGAGCAGTTGGAGGGTTAGGTGTCTGGGGAGCAGTTGGTGGGTTAGGTGTCTGGGGAGCAGTTGGAGGCAGTTAGGTGTCTGGGGAGCAGTTGGAGGGTTAGGTGTCTGGGGAGCAGTTGGGGGGTTAGGTGTCTGGGGAGCAGTTGGGGGGTTAGGTGTCTGGGGAGCAGTTGGAGGGTTAGGTGTCTGGGGAGCAGTTGGTGGGTTAGGTGTCTGGGGAGCAGTTGGAGGCAGTTAGGTGTCTGGGGAGCAGTTGGAGGGTTAGGTGTCTGGGGAGCAGTTGGGGGGTTAGGTGTCTGGGGAGCAGTTGGGGGGTTAGGTGTCTGGGGAGCAGTTGGAGGGTTAGGTGTCTGGGGAGCAGTTGTAGGGTTAGGTGTCTGGGGAGCAGTTGGAGGGTTAGGTGTCTGGGGAGCAGTTGGAGGGTTAGGTGTCCGGGGAGCAGTTGGAGGGTTAGGTGTCCGGGGAGCAGTTGGAGGGTTAGGTGTCTGGGGAGCAGTTGGGGGGTTAGGTGTCTGGGGAGCAGTTGGAGGGTTAGGTGTCTGGGGAGCAGTTGGAGGGTTAGGTGTCTGGGGAGCAGTTGGGGGGTTAGGTGTCTGGGGAGCAGTTGGAGGGTTAGGTGTCTGGGGAGCAGTTGGAGGGTTAGGTGTCTGGGGAGCAGTTGGGGGGTTAGGTGTGTGGGGAGCAGTTGGATGGTTAGGTGTCTGGGGAGCAGTTGGAGGGTTAGGTGTCTGGGGAGCAGTTGGGGGGTTAGGTGTCTGGGGAGCAGTTGGAGGGTTAGGTGTCTGGGGAGCAGTTGGAGGGTTAGGTGTCTGGGGAGCAGTTGGAGGGTTAGGTGTCTGGGGAGCAGTTGGAGGGTTAGGTGTCTGGGGAGCAGTTGGGGGGTTAGGTGTCTGGGGAGCAGTTGGAGAGTTAGGTGTCTGGGGAGCAGTTGGGGGGTTAGGTGTCTGGGGAGCAGTTGGAGGGTTAGGTGTCTGGGGAGCAGTTGGAGGGTTAGGTGTCTGGGGAGCAGTTGGGGGGTTAGGTGTCTGGGGGGCAGTTGGGGGGTTAGGTGTCTGGGGAGCAGTTGGAGAGTTAGGTGTCTGGGGAGCAGTTGGGGGGTTAGGTGTCTGGGGAGCAGTTGGAGGGTTAGGTGTCTGGGGAGCAGTTGGAGGGTTAGGTGTCTGGGGAGCAGTTGGAGGGTTAGGTGTCTGGGGAGCAGTTGGAGGGTTAGGTGTCTGGGGAGCAGTTGGGGGGTTAGGTGTCTGGGGAGCAGTTGGAGGGTTAGGTGTCTGGGGAGCAGTTGGAGGGTTAGGTGTCTGGGGAGCAGTTGGAGGGTTAGGTGTCTGGGGAGCAGTTGGAGGCAGTTAGGTGTCTGGGGAGCAGTTGGGGGGTTAGGTGTCTGGGGAGCAGTTGGAGGGTTAGGTGTCTGGGGAGCAGTTGTAGGGTTAGGTGTCTGGGGAGCAGTTGGAGGGTTAGGTGTCTGGGGAGCAGTTGGAGGGTTAGGTGTCTGGGGAGCAGTTGGAGGGTTAGGTGTCTGGGGAGCAGTTGGAGGCAGTTAGGTGTCTGGGGAGCAGTTGGAGGGTTAGGTGTCTGGGGAGCAGTTGGGGGGTTAGGTGTCTGGGGAGCAGTTGGGGGGTTAGGTGTCTGGGGGGCAGTTGGAGGGTTAGGTGTCTGGGGAGCAGTTGGAGGCAGTTAGGTGTCTGGGGAGCAGTTGGGGGGTTAGGTGTCTGGGGAGCAGTTGGAGGGTTAGGTGTCTGGGGAGCAGTTAGGTGTCTGGGGAGCAGTTAGGTGTCTGGGGAGCAGTTGGGGGGTTAGGTGTCTGGGGAGCAGTTGGAGGCAGTTAGGTGTCTGGGGAGCAGTTGGAGGGTTAGGTGTCTGGGGAGCAGTTGGGGGGTTAGGTGTCTGGGGAGCAGTTGGAGGGTTAGGTGTCTGGGGAGCAGTTGGAGGGTTAGGTGTCTGGGGAGCAGTTGGAGGGTTAGGTGTCTGGGGAGCAGTTGGGGGTTAGGTGTCTGGGGAGCAGTTGGGGGTTAGGTGTCTGGGGAGCAGTTGGAGGGTTAGGTGTCTGGGGAGCAGTTGGGGGTTAGGTGTCTGGGGAGCAGTTGGAGGGTTAGGTGTCTGGGGAGCAGTTGGGGGGTTAGGTGTGTGGGGAGCAGTTGGAGGGTTAGGTGTCTGGGGAGCAGTTGGAGGGTTAGGTGTCTGGGGAGCAGTTGGAGGCAGTTAGGTGTCTGGGGAGCAGTCGGAGGGTTAGGTGTCTGGGGAGCAGTTGGAGGGTTAGGTGTCTGGGGAGCAGTTGGAGGGTTAGGTGTCTGGGGAGCAGTTGGAGAGTTAGGTGTCTGGGGAGCAGTTGGAGGGTTAGGTGTCTGGGGAGCAGTTGGAGGGTTAGGTGTCTGGGGAGCAGTTGGGGGTTAGGTGTCTGGGGAGCAGTTGGAGGGTTAGGTGTCTGGGGAGCAGTTGGGGGTTAGGTGTCTGGGGAGCAGTTGGGGGTTAGGTGTCTGGGGAGCAGTTGGAGGGTTAGGTGTCTGGGGAGCAGTTGGAGGGTTAGGTGTCTGGGGAGCAGTTGGAGGCAGTTAGGTGTCTGGGGAGCAGTCGGAGGGTTAGGTGTCTGGGGAGCAGTTGGAGGGTTAGGTGTCTGGGGAGCAGTTGGAGGGTTAGGTGTCTGGGGAGCAGTTGGAGGGTTAGGTGTCTGGGGAGCAGTTGGAGGGTTAGGTGTCTGGGGAGCAGTTGGAGGGTTAGGTGTCTGGGGAGCAGTTGGAGGGTTAGGTGTCTGGTGAGCAGTTGGAGGGTTAGGTGTCTGGGGAGCAGTTGGGGGGTTAGGTGTCTGGGGAGCAGTTGGAGGGTTAGGTGTCTGGGGAGCAGTCGGAGGGTTAGGTGTCTGGGGAGCAGTTGGAGGGTTAGGTGTCTGGGGAGCAGTTGGAGAGTTAGGTGTCTGGGGAGCAGTTGGAGGGTTAGGTGTCTGGGGAGCAGTTGGAGGCAGTTAGGTGTCTGGGGAGCAGTCGGAGGGTTAGGTGTCTGGGGAGCAGTCGGAGGGTTAGGTGTCTGGGGAGCAGTCGGAGGGTTAGGTGTCTGGGGAGCAGTCGGAGGGTTAGGTGTCTGGGGAGCAGTCGGAGGGTTAGGTGTCTGGGGAGCAGTCGGAGGGTTAGGTGTCTGGGGAGCAGTTGGAGGGTTAGGTGTCTGGGGAGCAGTTGGAGGGTTAGGTGTCTGGGGAGCAGTTGGAGGGTTAGGTGTCTGGGGAGCAGTTGGAGGGTTAGGTGTCTGGGGAGCAGTTGGAGGGTTAGGTGTCTGGGGAGCAGTTGGAGGGTTAGGTGTCTGGGGAGCAGTTGGAGAGTTAGGTGTCTGGGGAGCAGTTGGAGGCAGTTAGGTGTCTGGGGAGCAGTTGGAGGGTTAGGTGTCTGGGGAGCAGTTGGGGGGTTAGGTGTCTGGGGAGCAGTCGGAGGGTTAGGTGTCTGGGGAGCAGTTGGAGGGTTAGGTGTCTGGTGAGCAGTCGGGGGGTTAGGTGTCTGGGGAGCAGTTGGAGGGTTAGGTGTCTGGTGAGCAGTTGGAGGGTTAGGTGTCTGGGGAGCAGTTGGAGGGTTAGGTGTCTGGGGAGCAGTTGGAGGGTTAGGTGTCTGGGGAGCAGTTGGAGGGTTAGGTGTCTGGGCAGCAGTTGGAGGGTTAGGTGTCTGGGGAGCAGTTGGGGGCAGTTAGGTGTCTGGGGAGCAGTTGGAGGGTTAGGTGTCTGGGCAGCAGTTGGGGGCAGTTAGGTGTCTGGGGAGCAGTTGGAGGGTTAGGTGTCTGGGGAGCAGTTGGAGGGTTAGGTGTCTGGGGAGCAGTTGGAGGGTTAGGTGTCTGGGGAGCAGTTGGAGGGTTAGGTGTCTGGGCAGCAGTTGGAGGGTTAGGTGTCTGGGGAGCAGTTGGAGGGTTAGGTGTCTGGGGAGCAGTTGGAGGGTTAGGTGTCTGGGGAGCAGTTGGAGGGTTAGGTGTCTGGGGAGCAGTTGGAGGGTTAGGTGTCTGGGGAGCAGTTGGAGGGTTAGGTGTCTGGGGAGCAGTTGGAGGGTTAGGTGTCTGGGGAGCAGTTAGGTGTCTGGGGAGCAGTTGGAGGCAGTTAGGTGTCTGGGGAGCAGTTGGAGGGTTAGGTGTCTGGGGAGCAGTTGGGGGGTTAGGTGTCTGGGGAGCAGTTGGAGGGTTAGGTGTCTGGGGAGCAGTTGGAGGGTTAGGTGTCTGGGCAGCAGTTGGAGGGTTAGGTGTCTGGGGAGCAGTTGGAGGGTTAGGTGTCTGGGGAGCAGTTGGAGGGTTAGGTGTCTGGGGTGCAGTTGGAGGCAGTTAGGTGTCTGGGGAGCAGTTGGGGGGTTAGGTGTCTGGGGTGCAGTTGGAGGCAGTTAGGTGTCTGGGGAGCAGTTGGAGGGTTAGGTGTCTGGGGAGCAGTTGGAGGCAGTTAGGTGTCTGGGGAGCAGTTGGAGGGTTAGGTGTCTGGGGAGCAGTTGGGGGGTTCGGTGTCTGGGGAGCAGTTGGAGGGTTAGGTGTCTGGGGAGCAGTTGGAGGGTTAGGTGTCTGGGGAGCAGTTGGAGGGTTAGGTGTCTGGGGAGCAGTTGGAGGGTTAGGTGTCTGGGGAGCAGTTGGAGGGTTAGGTGTCTGGGGAGCAGTTAGGTGTCTGGGGAGCAGTTGGAGGCAGTTAGGTGTCTGGGGAGCAGTTGGAGGGTTAGGTGTCTGGGGAGCAGTTGGGGGGTTAGGTGTCTGGGGAGCAGTTGGAGGGTTAGGTGTCTGGGGAGCAGTTGGAGGGTTAGGTGTCTGGGGAGCAGTTGGAGGGTTAGGTGTCTGGGGAGCAGTTGGGGGGTTAGGTGTCTGGGGAGCAGTTGGAGGCAGTTAGGTGTCTGGGGAGCAGTTGGAGGGTTAGGTGTCTGGGGAGCAGTTGGAGGGTTAGGTGTCTGGGGAGCAGTTGGAGGGTTAGGTGTCTGGGGAGCAGTTGGAGGGTTAGGTGTCTGGGGAGCAGTTGGAGGGTTAGGTGTCTGGGGAGCAGTTGGAGGGTTAGGTGTCTGGGGAGCAGTTGGAGGGTTAGGTGTCTGGGGAGCAGTTGGAGGGTTAGGTGTCTGGGAAGCAGTTGGAGGGTTAGGTGTCTGGGGAGCAGTCGGAGGGTTAGGTGTCTGGGGAGCAGTTGGAGGGTTAGGTGTCTGGGGAGCAGTTGGAGGCAGTTAGGTGTCTGGGGAGCAATTGGAGGGTTAGGTGTCTGGGGAGCAGTTGGAGGCAGTTAGGTGTCTGGGGAGCAGTCGGAGGGTTAGGTGTCTGGGGAGCAGTTGGAGGGTTAGGTGTCTGGTGAGCAGTTGGAGGGTTAGGTGTCTGGGGAGCAGTTGGAGGGTTAGGTGTCTGGTGAGCAGTCGGAGGGTTAGGTGTCTGGTGAGCAGTTGGAGGGTTAGGTGTCTGGGGAGCAGTTGGAGGGTTAGGTGTCTGGGAAGCAGTTGGAGGGTTAGGTGTCTGGTGAGCAGTTGGAGGGTTAGGTGTCTGGGGAGCAGTTGGAGGGTTAGGTGTCTGGGAAGCAGTTGGAGGGTTAGGTGTCTGGGAAGCAGTTGGGGGGTTAGGTGTCTGGGGAGCAGTTGGGGGGTTAGGTGTCTGGGGAGCAGTTGGAGGGTTAGGTGTCTGGGGAGCAGTTGGGGGGTTAGGTGTCTGGGGAGCAGTTGGAGGGTTAGGTGTCTGGGGAGCAGTTGGAGGGTTAGGTGTCTGGGGAGCAGTTGGAGGCAGTTAGGTGTCTGGGGAGCAGTTGGAGGGTTAGGTGTCTGGGGAGCAGTTGGAGGGTTAGGTGTCTGGGGAGCAGTTGGAGGGTTAGGTGTCTGGGGAGCAGTTAGGTGGCTGGGGAGCAGTTGGGGGGTTAGGTGTCTGGGGAGCAGTTGGAGGGTTAGGTGTCTGGGGAGCAGTTGGAGGGTTAGGTGTCTGGGGAGCAGTTGGAGGCAGTTAGGTGTCTGGGGAGCAGTTGGAGGGTTAGGTGTCTGGGGAGCAGTTGGAGGGTTAGGTGTCTGGGGAGCAGTTGGAGGGTTAGGTGTCTGGGGAGCAGTTGGGGGGTTAGGTGTCTGGGGAGCAGTTGGGGGGTTAGGTGTCTGGGGAGCAGTTGGGGGGTTAGGTGTCTGGGGAGCAGTTGGAGGGTTAGGTGTCTGGGGAGCAGTTGGAGGGTTAGGTGTCTGGGGAGCAGTTGGGGGGTTAGGTGTCTGGGGAGCAGTTGGGGGGTTAGGTGTCTGGGGAGCAGTTGGGGGGTTAGGTGTCTGGGGAGCAGTTGGAGGGTTAGGTGTCTGGGGAGCAGTTGGAGGGTTAGGTGTCTGGGGAGCAGTTGGAGGGTTAGGTGTCTGGGGAGCAGTTGGAGGGTTAGGTGTCTGGGGAGCAGTTGGAGGGTTAGGTGTCTGGGGAGCAGTTGGGGGGTTAGGTGTCTGGGGAGCAGTTGGGGGGTTAGGTGTCTGGGGAGCAGTTGGGGGGTTAGGTGTCTGGGGAGCAGTTGGAGGGTTAGGTGTCTGGGGAGCAGTTGGAGGGTTAGGTGTCTGGGGAGCAGTTGGAGGGTTAGGTGTCTGGGGAGCAGTTGGAGGCAGTTAGGTGTCTGGGGAGCAGTTGGGGGGTTAGGTGTCTGGGGAGCAGTTGGAGGGTTAGGTGTCTGGGGAGCAGTTGGAGGGTTAGGTGTCTGGGGAGCAGTTGGAGGGTTAGGGGTCTGGGGAGCAGTTGGAGGGTTAGGTGTCTGGGGTGCAGTTGGAGGGTTAGGTGTCTGGGGAGCAGTTGGAGGGTTAGGTGTCTGGTGAGCAGTCGGAGGGTTAGGTGTCTGGGGAGCAGTCGGAGGGTTAGGTGTCTGGGGAGCAGTTGGGGGGTTAGGTGTCTGGGGAGCAGTTGGAGGGTTAGGTGTCTGGGGAGCAGTTGGAGGGTTAGGTGTCTGGGGAGCAGTTGGGGGGTTAGGTGTCTGGGGAGCAGTTGGAGGGTTAGGTGTCTGGGGAGCAGTTGGAGGGTTAGGTGTCTGGGGAGCAGTTGGAGGGTTAGGTGTCTGGGGAGCAGTTGGAGGGTTAGGTGTCTGGGGAGCAGTTGGGGGCAGTTAGGTGTCTGGGGAGCAGTTGGAGGGTTAGGTGTCTGGGGAGCAGTTGGAGGGTTAGGTGTCTGGGGAGCAGTTGGGGGGTTAGGTGTCTGGGGAGCAGTTGGAGGGTTAGGTGTCTGGGGAGCAGTTGGAGGCAGTTAGGTGTCTGGGGAGCAGTTGGAGGGTTAGGTGTCTGGGGAGCAGTTGGAGGCAGTTAGGTGTCTGGGGAGCAGTTGGGGGGTTAGGTGTCTGGGGAGCAGTTGGAGGCAGTTAGGTGTCTGGGGAGCAGTTGGGGGGTTAGGTGTCTGGGGAGCAGTTGGAGGGTTAGGTGTCTGGGGAGCAGTTGGAGGCAGTTAGGTGTCTGGGGAGCAGTCGGAGGGTTAGGTGTCTGGGGAGCAGTTGGAGGGTTAGGTGTCTGGGGAGCAGTTGGAGGGTTAGGTGTCTGGGGAGCAGTTGGGGGGTTAGGTGTCTGGGGAGCAGTTGGGGGGTTAGGTGTCTGGGGAGCAGTTGGAGGGTTAGGTGTCTGGGGAGCAGTTGGGGGGTTAGGTGTCTGGGGAGCAGTTGGGGGGTTAGGTGTCTGGGGAGCAGTTGGAGGGTTAGGTGTCTGGGGAGCAGTTGGGGGGTTAGGTGTCTGGGGAGCAGTTGGAGGCAGTTAGGTGTCTGGGGAGCAGTCGGAGGGTTAGGTGTCTGGGGAGCAGTTGGAGGCAGTTAGGTGTCTGGGGAGCAGTTGGGGGGTTAGGTGTCTGGGGAGCAGTTGGGGGTTAGGTGTCTGGGGAGCAGTTGGAGGGTTAGGTGTCTGGGGAGCAGTTAGGTGTCTGGGGAGCAGTTGGAGGCAGTTAGGTGTCTGGGGAGCAGTTGGGGGGTTAGGTGTCTGGGGAGCAGTTGGAGGGTTAGGTGTCTGGGGAGCAGTTGGGGGGTTAGGTGTCTGGGGAGCAGTTGGAGGGTTAGGTGTCTGGGGAGCAGTTGGAGGGTTAGGTGTCTGGGGAGCAGTTGGAGGGTTAGGTGTCTGGGGAGCAGTTGGAGGGTTAGGTGTCTGGGGAGCAGTTGGGGGGTTAGGTGTCTGGGGAGCAGTTGGAGGGTTAGGTGTCTGGGGAGCAGTTGGAGGGTTAGGTGTCTGGGGAGCAGTTGGAGGGTTAGGTGTCTGGGGAGCAGTTGGGGGGTTAGGTGTCTGGGGAGCAGTTGGAGGGTTAGGTGTCTGGGGAGCAGTTGGAGGGTTAGGTGTCTGGGGAGCAGTTGGGGGGTTAGGTGTCTGGGGAGCAGTTGGAGGGTTAGGTGTCTGGGGAGCAGTTGGAGGGTTAGGTGTCTGGGGAGCAGTTGGAGGGTTAGGTGTCTGGGGAGCAGTTGGGGGGTTAGGTGTCTGGGGAGCAGTTGGAGGGTTAGGTGTCTGGGGAGCAGTTGGAGGGTTAGGTGTCTGGGGAGCAGTTGGAGGGTTAGGTGTCTGGGGAGCAGTTGGAGGGTTGGGTGTCTGGGGAGCAGTTGGAGGGTTGGGTGTCTGGGGAGCAGTTGGAGGGTTAGGTGTCTGGGGAGCAGTTGGAGGGTTAGGTGTCTGGGGAGCAGTTGGAGGGTTGGGTGTCTGGGGAGCAGTTGGAGGGTTAGGTGTCTGGGGAGCAGTTGGGGGGTTAGGTGTCTGGGGAGCAGTTGGAGGGTTAGGTGTCTGGGGAGCAGTTGGAGGGTTGGGTGTCTGGGGAGCAGTTGGAGGGTTGGGTGTCTGGGGAGCAGTTGGAGGGTTAGGTGTCTGGGGAGCAGTTGGAGGGTTAGGTGTCTGGGGAGCAGTTGGGGGGTTAGGTGTCCGGGGAGCAGTTGGAGGGTTAGGTGTCTGGGGAGCAGTTGGGGGGTTAGGTGTCTGGGGGGCAGTTGGAGGGTTAGGTGTCTGGGGAGCAGTTGGAGGGTTAGGTGTCTGGGGAGCAGTTAGGTGTCTGGGGAGCAGTTGGGGGGTTAGGTGTCTGGGAAGCAGTTGGAGGGTTAGGTGTCTGGGGAGCAGTTGGGGGGTTAGGTGTCTGGGGAGCAGTTGGAGGGTTAGGTGTCTGGGGAGCAGTTGGAGGGTTAGGTGTCTGGGGAGCAGTTGGAGGGTTAGGTGTCTGGGGAGCAGTTGGAGGGTTGGGTGTCTGGGGAGCAGTTGGAGGGTTGGGTGTCTGGGGAGCAGTTGGAGGGTTAGGTGTCTGGGGAGCAGTTGGAGGGTTAGGTGTCTGGGGAGCAGTTGGGGGGTTAGGTGTCTGGGGAGCAGTTGGAGGGTTAGGTGTCTGGGGAGCAGTTGGGGGGTTAGGTGTCTGGGGGGCAGTTGGAGGGTTAGGTGTCTGGGGAGCAGTTGGAGGGTTAGGTGTCTGGGGAGCAGTTAGGTGTCTGGGGAGCAGTTGGGGGGTTAGGTGTCTGGGAAGCAGTTGGAGGGTTAGGTGTCTGGGGAGCAGTTGGGGGGTTAGGTGTCTGGGGAGCAGTTGGAGGGTTAGGTGTCTGGGGAGCAGTTGGAGGGTTAGGTGTCTGGGGGGCAGTTGGAGGGTTAGGTGTCTGGGGAGCAGTTGGAGGGTTAGGTGTCTGGGGAGCAGTTAGGTGTCTGGGGAGCAGTTGGGGGGTTAGGTGATTTGCATATGCATGTTGGGGGCGTGTCTACTCAGCAGTGATGTGTGAAGCTCCGCCTCTTGCTGTGTTGCAGGTGAAGCAGAATGTGACGAGCTCCTGGGTGGAGGAGGAGGTTTGGCGCATGGAGATCTATGTGTCGCTGGGTATCCTGGCGCTCGGCGTCCTCTCCCTATTGGCCGTCTCCTCGCTGCCCTCTGTCGCCAGCGCCCTGAACTGGAGAGAGTTCACCTTCATCCAGGTGAGTCCCCTGTGCACCCGAGTCCTGCTTACCTTTCATCGGTCAGATTTGGAGTTATTAATAAGCCCTTGACATGTCATGGCCGTGTGGATAGGGAAGCGATCATGTGACTTTCGGGGTCACCACAAGGGTCAGGACTTCAGAAGCCCCATAAAGGTATCGGCAGGGCTTTATCCTATAACATGTATAGGGGCAGAATATTCTGGAGGGAGGAGGAGGGGCTTGTGATATGTGACTATATGAAATGATGACATCACAGCCTTGATGTGTTGCTATGTGTAGGATGGGGCGGGGCCATTAGACACGCCCCCCTGACGTCTTCCCCATCCTATAACATGTATAGGGGCAGAAGTACAGAGCTGCTAGATCGGCTCTAGCTGGACTTTAACAAACGCCAAATTGTGTTTAATAAAAAGTGTAAACCTTTAATTGTAAGTCAGAAATAATCAAATACACACAAAATAAGCAAAACTGCTACTGTGACGGCACCGCTATAAAGTGACCAATCCGGCGGGTGCTCCTGCAATTCCTATATTAACACATGTGAGAACAAACAACCCAAAATCAGAATTCCACCAGATAAAAATCAAAATTAATGTATTCATTAGCACAATATGATAAAAAGAACATGCAACACAAACACATGACACAAATAAAACAACGAATAAAGTACCTGTACAATAGTAATTGGAATCCCAAAATGTCATCAACATACATCAAAGAAAAATACAAATAGGGAAGCGACTGCTCTCAATAATGCTTTATCTGCTTTATCTGCTACTGCAAAGGTAATATTCAACTAGTAATCCAACAATGTGCTTCCCAAAAACTATTCAAGGTTACACTAATATGTCTAGTGTGACTGTAACAGAGCAGTATAGGAGGCGAACCTAAATATTCTAGTTATCCAAAGTAAATGATAATACAGGGTATTCATAAACTATAAATAAAACCCTGAAGCCATGATTCAAGTAAAGTGCATAGTGCTAAATAATGAATTCTTAAAAATATACAAATTCATAGATTCTCAATAATTCATACAAACAACAATATTGTGTGAAAAGTGCAATAAATTCTTACTCGTATCTCAGTGACACTATAAAGAATTAAGCATAAGATTAGATGCGAGCAAAGTATATAAAAAGTATCAAACCATAATATTTACATAGTAACAAATGAGCAATTAGCTGCCGCCAAATAGATACTATGTAAATATTATGGTTTGATACTTTTTCTATACTTTGCTCCCATCTAATCTTATGCTTAATTCTTTATAGTGTCACTGAGATACGAGTAAGAATTTATTGCACTTTTCACACAATATTGTTGTTTGTATGAATTATTGAGAATCTATGAATTTGTATATTTTTAAGAATTCATTATTTAGCACTATGCACTTTACTTGAATCATGGCTTCAGGGTTTTATTTATAGTTTATGAATACCCTGTATTATCATTTACTTTGGATAACTAGAATATTTAGGTTCACCTCCTATACTGCTCTGTTACAGTCACACGAGACATATTAGTGTAACCTTGAATAGTTTTTGGGAAGCACATTGTTGGATTACTAGTTGAATATTACCTTTGCAGTAGCAGATAAAGCATTATTGAGAGCAGTCGCTTCCCTATTTGTAATTTTCTTTGATGTATGTTGATGACATTTTGGGATACCAATGACTATTGTACAGGTACTTTATTCGTTGTTTTATTTGTGTCATGTGTTTGTGTTGTATGTTCTTTTTATCATATTGCGCTAATTAATACATTAATTTTGATATTCTAAGTATGTCACACACCCCACTTCAATCATTAATTATTACAATAGGGTTAACGCACCGCTAGGTGGCAGCATTGCAGAGAATCTCCAAAAAAGCAACAGGCCCCTCCCGGTCTATACATACCTGGTACCTCCCAAGAACCTCCCAGTGTTATTCTCTGCAAGGTGGCGACAAGACAGAAGAAAGAAGTCTCCTGCTTGCAGGTAGCCGGGGTATCCCCCCGCCCCCCCCCCCCCCCCCGTGGTCTATTTCTGCCTGGTTCTTTTTTGTAACATACATGTTGACTGGCAGCCTCCCAGCTTTGGCTGTAGGCCGGGCAATAGGTAGCCAGCACCTTAGGTGCCTAGGAGATTAGCTCCTCCGCTCGACCCTTCATTGCGGGGCATAGCGGGATTCCCGGAGTGGTGATCCGGATGTGGGATGCCCCATTTACCTAGCAGTTAGTTAGCCTTCCAGGATTTTGTCTGGCCCTGGGTCAGTGGTCTATTCCTTTGCACCGGGTGTCATGGATGTTTGTGTGTGTGTGTGTCTGTGGCTGATCTGGCTGATATATGTGAGGGCTCCTGCGCTTGCTTCTCTGGGCGTTGTTCCGCGGACGTTTGGTTGGTGTGTTTGACCGTCATGCCTGCGTGTGTTTTACTCTTTTGCGGCATATGCGTCTTTGGCGGTTTCTCCTCAGGAGCCGGGGGGGCGGGGTCACGCGGCGCGCTGCGCCGCGGGCCCGCCTGTTGGCTAAGTGCTGCGCTCGGCGCTTGTGTGCCTGGCGTGGCTGGTATGCTCAGGGGGAGAGCGCGTGTGGCCATTTCTCTTTGGGACCGGCGGTCCCGTTATGGGAGGTAGCACGGTTCGTGAACGGCCGCTCGGTGACGTCGGAGTGGGGCGGGACCGCGTCGTGCGCGGTCTGCGCGTTGATTGGTCCGTTTGGAGGGGCGGGGCTGACTCGGCTCCCGCGCTTCCAGGGCTCGTCTCCTCTTTCCTCTCAGGCACGGAGCGGTGATCGGGCCGCCATCTTGCTGCGGGTGTCACGCTGCGGTTGTGCTCTCCTCCGGGTAGGCGTATGTGTGCTGTGGCAGATTAGCCTGCGGGGGTTGTTTTGTGTCTTACAGGAATGTTTGCCTTGTCCCCCGCTTTACATCCTCTCTTCCCCCCTCCTCCTCGCTCCCGCCCACTTTTTGAGGTGCTGGCTGGATATATATATATTTTAACCATCTGCTTGATCTATGGTTAAGGGGGGGGGGGAGAAGTATTATTTATGTTATTCTTGTATGAATTGCATATGTATTCTTGTGCCCGGAATGATTATTGTCCCTGTTTTTTTTGTGTCTTTCAGATCCTGGGATCCCGTCTTGCAGGGCTCTCCCGGTCTTATGTACCTGGCTAGTGGGGGTTGTTTTCTAGGCCATTGTTCCATCATTTGGATATATTTTATGCTAAATTCCCTTGGTCAGGATTTTTAAAGCATTTTAGATATAAAAGGGGCATCCCGGGTCGCGTACTGCGTAAATCCCTGGGTTCTGCGAATACCATAAATTTCACCACATGGAGGCTGCCAAAGATACCGGAAACGGTCCTTCGGGACAATCCAAGGTGTGCGGGGGTTGTGGGGCTCCGCTCCAGGGAGATGATGTCATTTTGTGTATTCCATGTGCACAGCGGAACATTGAGCGGCAGTCCAGCACTCCGGTGCCTAGCACTTCATCGGCCGCGCCATCTCCTTCTCCCCCTCGTTTGTTCCGGACCCCGTGTGACGTTGTCCTGGGTGGGGATTCGCAATCTGAGGTATGCGCCCGTTTGGCCAGCCTTGAGAAAATGTTTTCCGCAGTGGTCGCTCAGAAGGCTCCAGCTAAGCGGAAGCATCTGTCTCCACCTCCGCCGGATTCAGATGAGGAAGTTATTGGAGACCTGGACTGGTCAGATCGTCCCTTCGAGGATGGTGAACTCGTTGAGGAAGAGGATTCCGAGGGTCAGCAGTTGCTGGGTGCTGAGGGGGACCAGGCTGAGGGCCTTCCCCTTGATTCGTCTACCATTCTGACTCAGATGTTTGAGGTTTTGGATTTGGATCCTCCGGCGGTTGCTCCTAGGCCTAAGGGTCAGCTTTTTGGGGTGTCCAAGCAGCGCTTGGAGTTTCCCAGTCAACAGCATTTTGAAGAGGTGGTACTCAAGCAATGGGAGCAACCTACGCGTCTCGTCGGTGTGCCGTCTAGCTGGGATAGGAAGTATCCTTTTCCGGCGGACTTGATGAAGCGTTGGTCTGTCCCTCCTGAGGTAGATACTCCGGTCTTGGGACTGTCCAACACGGCGGTCGTGCATTCTCCTGACACGACTTCGCTCAGGGACGGCGAGGATCGTCGGATTGATCAGCTGGCCCGCCATGGTTTTGTATGTTCGGGTTCGGTGTTAAGGCCTGTCTGTGCTTCGGCTCTTTTGACTTTGGCGGTCAGGTCTATTGTCAGGGACTTAGGTGTGGATCTCGATCCTACTGGTGATGAGTCTCTTGCGCTTAAGCGCTGTGATTCCTTCTTGTCTTTTATCCTGGCTGCTCAGGAGGATGCCATGTTGATGTGTGGCAGGGCTACTGCCTTGCTGGTGGCTATCCGTCGCTGTGTGTGGTTGAGACAGTGGACGGCTGATTTTAATTCTAAGAGATGGCTCACGGCTCTTCCCTTTTTGGGTTTGAGGCTTTTTGGTGAGAGGCTGGATTCTGTTGCCAAGGGAGGTAAGTTACCTCAGCGCAAGAAATTTCGCCGTTCCTTTCGGGGGGCGGTCTCCTTTAATCCGTCCTTTCGGGGAGCCAGAGCCGGCAGGGGTGCGGGCTCCTCGGCCCCCAGGGGCGCCAGTTGGAATAGGGGTAAAGGCCGTGGCCGTCCCGTTCACGTCTGGGGCGCTAAGCCCAAGCCAGTTGCCAAGCCCGCTCAGCAATGAGGGGGCGCCCTCACCCGTACGGGTGGGGGGACGGTTGCGACTCTTCTCCCGGGTGTGGGACCAGGAGGTCTCGGACAGGTGGATCCGGGAGGTGGTGTCGGCCGGTTACAAGTTGGAGTTCGAGTCCCGTCCTCCTCCAAGGTTCTTCAGGTCTCGGGTATCTTCGGATCCTTTGGCCGCGCAGGGGCTCCTGGCGGCGGTAAGGAATCTTCTAGAATTAGCTGTCGTTTGCCCGGTTCCTCCTTCAGAGGTAGGGCGCGGGTTTTATTCCAATCTCTTCACTGTCCCCAAAAAGGACGGGTCCTTCCGTCCTATTCTGGATTTGAAGTTTCTCAACAGATTTATTCGTCCCCGGAAGTTCCGCATGGAAACCCTGCGGTCTGCGATCGGTTCGCTTCGGCAGGGGGACTTTATGACGTCCATAGACATCAAGGATGCGTACCTGCACATTCCGATCTTTCCGGCTCATCAGAGGTTCCTTCGCTTTGTGGTGGAGGATCGGCATTTTCAGTTTGTAGCTCTTCCATTCGGTCTCACCTCTGCTCCGAGAGTGTTCACCAAGGTGTTGGCGGGGGTGATGGCCCTGCTCAGAGCTCAGGGGATTCGCATTGTGCCTTACCTGGACGATCTTCTCATCATGGCGCCTTCCTTCAGTCAAGCAGAGGGGGACACCAGCACGGTGGTGTCTATGTTGGAGAGGTTCGGCTGGGTGATCAATTACCCCAAGTCCTCGCTGGTTCCGGCCAGGGTGGTGACTTTTCTGGGCATGTCGTTGGACTCCTGCCAGCACAGAGTGTTTCTCCCTCAGGCCAAGGTTCTGCTGATTCAGGAATTGGCTCAGCTTCTTCTCTCCCATCCTCGTCCGTCCATTCGACTAGGGATGAGACTGGTGGGGTTGATGGTGGCCTCGTTCGAGGCAGTTCCCTTTGCGCAGTTTCATACGAGGACGCTTCAACTTCATCTTTTGGCATCTTGGGACCGGCGTCCGGGGTCGTTGGATCGGTCCTTCCGGTTGTCCCCTTGGGTTCGGCAGTCCCTTCTGTGGTGGTTGGTCTCGGACAACCTTTTGAAGGGCAGGTCGTTTCTGACCCCGCTTTGGGAAACTGTCACCACGGATGCCAGTTTGTCAGGATGGGGAGGTTTCTGGAAGGATCTTCAGTTTCAGGGGCAGTGGGACCCTCAGGAGGCCCACTTGCCCATCAATGTTCTGGAATTGCGAGCCATCAGGTTGGTTCTGTCTCGCTTGACGCATCATTTACAGGGCCTGCCGGTTCAGGTTCGATCGGACAATCAGACGGCGGTTGCTTACATCAATCACCAAGGAGGGACTCGCAGTCTGGGTGCCCTCAGAGAAGTGTCTCTGATTCTAGTTTGGGCAGAGACTCATGTCCCTTGCATCTCGGCAGTTTACATTCCAGGAGTGGAAAACACAGAGGCGGACTTTCTGAGCCGGTGTGCGTCCCGTCGGGGGGAGTGGTCTCTCCATCCCCAGGTGTTTCGGTTGCTTTGTCTCCGATGGGGGACGCCGGAGGTGGATCTGTTTGCCTCTCGTCACAATCACAAGCTTCCAACATTCGTGTCTCTGTCCCGGGACCCTCTGGCTCTGGCGGTGGATGCCATGGCCCTGAGCTGGAGGGACCTGGGGTTTCTTTATCTGTTTCCTCCGATTCCCATGCTAGGCAGGGTGCTGCGAAAGTTGGTTCTGGAAGGAGTTCCCGCCATTCTCGTGGCTCCAAGGTGGCCAAGGCGGGTGTGGTTCGCAGGCATCGTTCGTCTGACAGTAGATCAGTTCGAGCTGCCTCTTCGGCCGGATCTTCTCACTCAAGGCCAACTGTGTTACCCCAGTTTACCAACGCTGGCTTTGACGGCTTGGCTGCTGAAACCTCCATCTTAAAGGAGGAGGGTCTTTCGGATTCGGTCATTCGGACTCTTATTAGTGCCAGGAAGAGATCTTCGTCTTCTATCTATTATAGGTCTTGGAGATCTTATATTGATTGGTGTGAGGCTAGATCTTTGCCCTGCCGGGTCTTTTCTATTTCTAGGATTTTGGAATTTCTTCAATCTGGGCTGGACTCTGGTCTTCAGCTGAGTACTTTGAAGGGGCAGGTTTCTGCCTTGTCTATCTTTTTTCAGAGGTCTTTTGCTAGCCATTCCTTGGTCAAGACTTTTTTCCAGGGGGTTTCGCATCTGCGGCCTCCTAGGAAGTCGTTGCTCCCTGTTTGGGATTTGAATTTGGTTCTCTCTGCCCTTCAGGCTCCTCCTTTTGAGCCTTTGCGGGATATTGCTCTGTCCACTCTGACTCAGAAGGTTGCCTTCCTGGTGGCCATCACTTCGGTTCGGCGTGTTTCAGAGTTGGCAGCCTTGTCTATTCAGGCTCCTTATTTCGAGGAACATCAGGACAAAGTGGTTTTTCGCTTCAAGTCAGACTTTCTCCCTAAAGTGGTCTCTGCTTTTCATCTTAACCAGGACATTGTTCTTCCTTCTTTGTGTCCTAAGCCTAAGAATGTCAAGGAGAGTGCTTTGCACTGCTTGGATGTTGTACGTTGTGTCAGGTACTATCTACGTGCTACGTCTTCTTTTCGTAGGACTGATGCCTTTTTCGTTGTGCCCTGTGGGCCTAGGAAGGGTTTGGCTCCGGCCAAGTCCTCCATTAGCAAATGGATTCGTCAGGCGATTGTTGGAGCCTATTCTGCCAAGGGGAAGGATCCCCCTTTTCGTGTTACTGCTCACTCTACTCGCGCGGTTGGAGCGTCCTGGGCTTTTCAGCACCAGGCTTCTGTTGAACAAGTTTGTAAGGCTGCAACTTGGTCTTCGGTTCATACCTTTTCTAAGTTCTATAAGGTTTATGTGCGGGCCTCAGCGGATGCTGTTTTTGGCCGCAAGGTTCTGCAGGCTGCAGTGGTTTGAGTTTTCTGCATTATTGCCTGGTTGGATACCCACCCTTTTCTGGACACTGCTGTTGGATGTCCCTATTGTAATAATTAATGATTGAAGTGGGGTGTGTGACATACTTAGAATAATACCATTTTGTGAATACTCACCTGTAAAATGGGTATTATAAGTATGTCACACACCCCACTTCACCCGCCCTTTTTGGTATCCTGGTTCTTTATTTGGTGAAGTTTAGTTCTTTACGTTTGAGGGTTACATTTGTTTGTTCCTGGTACCTTGTCTTACTGCTGTTCTAATACTGGGAGATTATTGGGAGGTACCAGGTATGTATAGACCGGGAGGGGCCTGTTGCTTTTTTGGAGATTCTCTGCAATGCTGCCACCTAGCGGTGCATAAACCCTATTGTAATAATTAATGATTGAAGCGGGGTGTGTGACATACTTATAATACCCATTTTACAGGTGAGTATTCACAAAATGGTATTTTTTATCTGGTGGAGTGCCCCATTGGTGGAATTCTGATGCTGGGTTGTTTGTTCTTACAAATACATACAAAGACACATGGACACAAAGACATTAAAAGCAATGAAAAGACATAGTACAGCTGCCAAAGAGAAGACCCGGGACCTAATCAACTCCAATCAATTAATTAAATAATAATCATACCTAAAGTTGTTATTGCACCCTATCCATATATAGCAAGAAGATTTAATAAAATATAAACTGCACAGTGATTGGCTACCAGCCGCTGGTGTTAAAAAATACAATTCTGTGAAATACTCGCCTGTAGAATTGGTATTATACGTATACAGTACGTCCTGCTCCATATATAATACTTACAATTGGGTAATCCTCCGCCAGATGGCGCTGCACTGCAGACATGCAAAAAACAGGCTCCTCCCAGCCCCTCCCACACCCAGGGACCTCCCACAAATCCCCAGCATTGAAAAGCAGTGAACAAGAAGCCAGGAGAATTAAACCACCCAGAACAACTGGTAATGATAACAATCACCATACAGGGGATCCAGAAAAATGCAAAACCAGGGTGGGGTGGAGCAGGACGTACTGTATACTCATAATACCAATTCTACAGGTGAGTATTTCACAGAATTGTATTATTCTTAGTATACAGTACGTCCTGCTCCAAATATAATACTTACACTTGGGACATCCAATAGCAGTGTCCATAAAGCAGGGTGGGATCCCCAACAAAAAAGGCACAGCAGACAGAAAAAGCGCTGTCACCTGCAAACCTTGCTAGCAAGAACGACGTGAGCAAAGGCTCTAACGTCAACATCATAAATTTTTTTGAAAAGGTACGAACAGAGAACAAGTAGCGGTCTAGTAAACTTGTTCAACAAAACCTGGTGCTGAAAAGCCCAAAGATACCAAAGCACCAGTAGAATCCGAAATAAAGTGAGAAGAAAATCTTCCCCTTAAAGGAATAGGCCTGAGTAACAGCCTGACAAGATCAAACGCTAACAGTAGCCCAGGAAGAGGCCAAACCTTCCCTAGGACCAGAAGGGACATCCATCCAAGTAAAGGCCAGGCCAAGGGCCGCGTAACCCCTGGAAGCGGCTGAGATCAGACACATACAGAGATAGGTGCCCACAAACCCTGAGGGGCATCAGTCTCCCTAAGGGACAAGAGACAATCCAGGAAAAAATTCCAGCACCTGTGGAAGGAAACTAGATCCACTTGTATCAGCGTTACTAGGAATAAAGCACAGAAGAAAGACAATGTCTTAAATACATGAGCCTAAGACACCACCATAGGCAGAAGGTCCGGCGGAAAGCGGAGCAACACCTTATCCTGGTGCATATCAAGGAACGAGGGCTAGCGAAACAGAGCCACCCGCTCAGACACACGTCTGACTGAGTCAGCAGACCCAAGGGACAACGATGAATGTAAAAGACAGTCAGACAGCCTCCTGAATAGGCCCAAAAGGAACGTCCCACAAGGCAACCGTAATAAAAAATTCAAATCCCAACAGGGACCATAGAATTACATGGGGAACGCAATGAGCAACCCCCGAAGGAAAGCTTAGCCGAGGGAAATAGGCAAAAGACTTCTGCCGGAAGGCGGACAGGGCAGAACCTGACCCTTCAGAGTACTGAAGTTCCCCAACAGGGAAGAGACCTAGACTCACACCAATCCATATGGGTACGCCATACCTCATGAGAGATGGAAAAAGAAGCTTGCTCTTAGACTTCCAATAGTCACGAACACAGAGAAGAGAAGCCTGTCTCCATAAAGACGGGAGAACCAGCAGTCAGGCCGGCTAGGCCAAAGACCATAGATTGGGGTGACGTAAAGGAGGCTCTGAGCGAAACAGGGCGGCACCCCTAGCAGAACGTACAGATCTACCACCCTCGGTATCACGTCTGCGAATCCACACTCCACTAGGCCACTCAGGGGCCACCAGTGTCAATGGTCCCCCTACCAGAGCGATTCTGCGCAGAACCCCGCCTAGCAGGGGGAACGGAGATAAGACATACAGACCACAATGTCCTGCCATAACATTACTAAGGCATCATGACCACGGCGAGAGGATCCAGGGGCAGGGAAACGAGTGGCGAGAGCATGAAATAGTGACGGGGCACCAAACAGATCCACACTGGCCGAACCTCACAGTGACACAAGAATTAGCACATCCTGTCGCAGAGGGACCTCCACCGGAGCGAATACCACCGAAATGCAGGGAACATTATCCTCCACCCAGACCAGGAACATATACCCTCCTGCTCCAGGTCCCACACAGATGATTAAGGTAGGCCACAGTCGTCAGACAGACCGAGCGCCGCCCAACAGGCAGGCCTGGAAGAGGAGAAGACAGGCGAGATAGTGCCAACCTGAAAACTCACTGTTTCAATATTGATAGGTGCACGGACCTCCTAAATGCCCCGCCTCCCCCGGACCCGCATAGGGTCACAGAAGAAAACCTCCCTTGTCCCGGAGGGACCCCGGTCACATAATTCTGAGATGCCTCCATATGGCGATTATTAATGCAATATATGTCAGTAGGGATTTATGCAATAGGCAACCCTGGATGTCCCAAAGACCCGCTGGGAATGTGGGAGAATTGTTTGTAAGCCCGCGACGAGTTATGTTAGGCCGGGAGAAGCCACCGGAGTCTTTAACGTCTGAAAGACAGAAAGGGAATAAGAGGTGTCAGGGCCATGCGCAGCAGAAAAAATACTAATGATGAAATCGCCCGCGAGGGCACTTACCGACCTGGGGAGGAGAAGGACCGCAAACACGCGCGCGAGCGAAGAGCAACAAAATGGCGCCAACCGAACCTCGAAGGGCGGGCCCAATCTGTTCCCGCCTCCCCCAAAGAGCGCGAAGCTCTGAGGCAGCCGTCCAGGCCTGACAAGCCAAGTATAGGATATGCTAGTAAAAGCATCTGCTAATGGATACTCGTAGTCTGACGCCGCCGCCGCCCAGCACAGTCAATTTTCATTAAAAAATGAGAAGGCAAAGACGGCGGCGGCCAAAACAGAAAGAGCGAGCAGCGCGGCTCTGACACCCAGTTGCCAGTCAAGGCGAAACTACAGCCATAAGCGTGACAATACTGTACACTGAGACCGCCAAACACCCCCCCCCCCCTTTCTTTTCCCCCGAATACGGGGGGAAACGAGGGAGGATGGCGACCCGCTACACAGGGCATGGGGCGAGAATGCGGGAGGGGCATCCCATAAAGGCTCACCATCAGCCTAAACCGCCTACCCTATGGTGGGGGACTGCGGGGAGCACGGTGCCGCCTACCTTCACCCGACCAGCGCAGCCCAGGCTGGGAGGCACATCATAAGGAGGACTGGTGGGAATAGTCAAACAGGGCCGCAGGCTTATAATAGCGCCGCTCACCTGCGAGAGAGTGATACTTCATGTCTTCGCAGTCAGCACTGCAGAGAAATCTGGGGATTTGTGGGAGGTCCCCGGGTATATGAAGGGCCGGGAGGAGCCTGTTTTTGCATGTCTGCAGTGCACAGCGCCATCTGGCGGAGGATAACCCACGTGTAAGTATTATAGATGGAGCAGGACGTGCTGTATGCTTAGAATATACATATACATGTATACACAGGATATGCACAAAATTTCAGCAGCGCTATCAACTTAACTAGAAATACTCACAAGATGGCAGCTCACGAGCATGTGATGGCAGCAGCAGCCGCAGCAGAAGGAAGGAGAAGGGGGGCGTGCCGGACCAACATGCGCGAAGCGCCCCAGCCCCGCCCTCCAACAGAGCCCGGCAAGAGGAAGCGGCCACCTGACGCGCGGGGCGTCCGGCCCCGCTCCCCCCCCCCGTAGAAGAGCAAGGAGCCCGGCAATGAGCGAGCTCCTCCACAGCGCGATCTTGGGAGCAGGCGGGTCGCTCCTCCCACAGCACCACTGAGGTGGGGAAGTTCCCCATCTTCCGAGACAGCGCCGCATGTCCCGCACGGGACCAAGCGGCCGACAGTAAAGAATTCAAGCACGCACACACACTGTAAAAGCATAAACACACACACACACGGGAAGGCCCCCCCCCCCCCCAGCGTAGGGAGAAATGGGGACCGAGCGGGGGAGAAGTGCCAAAACCCCGGGGGTGGGAACAGGGACGGGGCATCCCAATCCGGGATCACCAGACCGGATAACCGCTTGCCCCATAGTATGGTGCCTTGCGGTGGAGCTAGGCTCCTAGGCACCATAAGGTACCGTCTACCTTCGCCCGGCCCAGCAGCCTAGGCTGGGAGGCTTCTCTAAGGGGAATAAAAGAGTGCCGGGCAGAAATAGAACCGAGAGGGGGGCCGGGAGTTACCCCGGCTACCTGCAATCAGGAGACTTCATTCTTCTGACGTGTCGCCGATCTGCAGAGAAGAAACACTGGGATATAGTGTGAGGTACCAGGGATTTATAGACCGGGAGGGGCTCTCTTTTTTTCTTGACTTCTCTGCAAGTTCGCCCTCTAGAGGTGAGTAAATACAAGTGTAATTATAGTTTTGAAGCGGGGTGTGTGACATACTTAGAATATAAAAAGAGCATTGTACACATTTAATTGTATATACCATATATAGTACTAAAAAATCACCATATGGAGGCTTCCCCGGATACTGGGCTTGTACCCCCCTCGGGGCAATCCAGGCTGTGTTTGGGGTGTGGGGTATCCCTTTTGGGGGATGATGTATTTCTATGTGTACTCTGTGCGCAGCGGTCTATTACGCGGCAGACCGGATCTCAGGCGTCTGGTTCTGCTCCGCCAGTCTCCTCTCCGTCTCCCCCTCGCTTGACACGTACGTGTGATGTGGTCATTGGCGGGGAGTCGCAATCTGAGGTGTGTGCCAGATTGGCCAATCTTGAAAATTTTTTTCTAGTGCCGTCGCCAAAAAGGCCCCGACAAAGAGGAAACATTTGTATACGGCTGCGCAGGCCTTTGATATGGAGGACTTTGACTCCCTGGATTGGTCTGATTGTTCCCCGCGTGAGGAAAGGGAGCTGTATGAGGAGAAGTCTGAGGGCTCCGATGATCAGCAGTTTGTGGGCGCTGATACCGAGCAGGGCCAGGGGGATTCTTTGGATACCACTACGGTCCTGGCTCATATGTTTGAGGTCCTGACTATTTCTCCCCCTGAGGCGGCTCCTCCGCTGAAGGGGGAGTTCTTTGAAGTGACCAAGCCACGCTTGGAATTTCCTTTTCAAAAGCATTTTGATGGTATCATTCTCAAGGAATGGCAGAGGCCGACTCGGCTTCCGGATGTCCCACCGGGTTGGGACGAGAAATATCCTTTTCCGGCGGACGCGGTGAAGCACTGGTCATCTCCCCCTGAGGTGGATGCTCCTGTTTTGGGGTTGTCCAGCTCCTCAGTCCTCCATTCTCCGGAGTGCACTACTCTCAAGGATGGTGAGGATAAACGCATTGACCAGATGGCTTGTAATGGTTTTGCCAGTGTTGGATCGGCCTGTTGTGCTTCGGCGCTTTTATTGGTAGCTGCCAGGTCGGTGGTTAGAGGACTGTTGACCTCTTCCGGGCTTGACCCGGCTAGTGAGGAGTTTGCCGACCTTAAACACTGTGAGTTATTCTTATCCTTTGTGCTGTCCGCCCTGGATGACACATTGGTGATGTGTAGCAGAGCTGCGGCTCTGCTTGTGGCTATCCGCCGGTCGGTTTGGTTACGCCACTGGGCGGCTGATTTTGTGTCCAAAAAGTCGCTCACGGCCCTTCCCTTTGTGGGGTTGCGGCTCTTTGGAGAGAGATTGGATTCGGTGGCAAAGGGAGGTAAGTTACCTCAGCGTAAGAAGCAGCGTCGCCCCTTTCGGGGGGCGGCTTCCTCCTCTCAGTCCTTTCGTGAGGCTAGAGTTGGCAGGGGTTCAGCCTTCCCTTCGTCCAGAGGTGATTCCTGGCCTAGGGGCAGGGGTCGGGCCCGTCCAGGACACAGTTGGGGCTCCAAGCCTAGAGCCGCTGCCAAGCCGGCTCAGCAATGAGGGGGCGCCCTCACCCTTGTGGGTGGGGGGACGGTTGCAACTCTTCTCACAGGTCTGGGTCCAAGAGGTCTCGGACAGGTGGATTCAGGAAGTGGTGTCTTCCGGTTACAGGCTGGAGTTCGAGTTCCGGCCCCTCCCAGATTCTTCAGGTCTCGGGTGCCGTCAGATCCTCTGGCCGCTCAGGGGCGTGGGGCAGTAGCAGGTCTCTTGGACATGGCTGTCATCTGTCCGGTGCCCCTCTCAGACCAGGGTCTGGGCTTCTATTCCAATTTGTTCATGGTGCCCAAGAAGGACGGTTCCGTCCGTCCCATTCTGGATCTGAAGTTGCTCAACAGGTTCGTCCGTCCCCGGAAGTTCCGTATGGAAACTCTGCGCACAGCCATCCATTCACTTCGTCAGGGCGACTTCATGACGTCCATAGACATCAAGGATGCTTACCTGCATATTCCAATATTTTGAACAATCGACATTTTCAGTTTGTGGCTCTTCCATTTGGCCTTACCTCGGCTCCAAGGGTGTTTACCAAGGTGTTGGCAGGAGTGATGGCCATCCTCAGAGCCAGGGGTATCCGCATCGTGCCATATCTGGACGATCTTCTCATCATGGCGTCTTCCCTCAGTCAGACGCAGCTGGATACCAGGAATGTGGTGTCCACTCTGGAGAGTTTTGGTTGGGTGATCAACTATCCCAAGTCCTGCCTCACCCCCTCCGGGGTGGTGGAGTTCCTGGAAATGTCTCTGGATACTTCTCAGGCCAGGGTGTTCCTCCCCCGAGCCAAGGTTCTTCTGATTCAGGAATTGACTCAGCGTCTTCTATCCATTCCCCGCCCGTCCATCCGGCTAGGGATGCGACTGGTGGGATTGATGGTGGCATCGTTCGAGGCGGTTCCCTTTGCCCAGTTTCACACAAGGACGCTCCAGCTCCAGCTCCATCTTTTGGCGGCCTGGGACGGGTCCCCGCTGTCATTGGATCAGTCCTTTCTGATGTCCCCCCGGGTGCGGCGTTCCCTTCGGTGGTGGCTGAAACCAAGCAATCTGACGAGGGGCAGGTCCTTTCTGACCCCTCGTTGGGAGACGGTCACCACGGATGCCAGCCTGTCTGGTTGGGGGGGATTTTGGAAGGATCTTCAGTTTCAGGGACTGTGGGGGCCTCAGGAGGCTCACGATCCCATCAATGTTCTGGAGCTGAGAGCCATCAGGTTGGTTTTGGCTCACTTGACTCATCAGTTGCGGGGACTACCGGTTCAAGTTCGGTCGGACAATCGGACGGCGGTCGCCTACATCAATCACCAGGGAGGGACTCGCAGCAGGCGTGCCCTCAGGGAAGTGTCCTTGATCCTTGCATGGGCAAAGAGCAATGTCCCATGCATCTCGGCAGTGTACATTCCTGGAGTGGAGAACACGGAGGCGTACTCCCTGAGCAGGGGGTCTTCTCGCCGGGGGGAATGGTCTCTCAGCCCCAAGGTGTTTCGGTTGCTTTGCCACCGGTGGGGGACTCCTCTCGTCACAATCACAAGCTTCCGGCATTTGTGTCTCTCTCGCGGGATCCGCTGGCTCTGGCAGTGGATGCCATGTCTCTGGAGGGATTTGGGGTTTCTGTACCTGTTCCCTCCGTTTCCCATGGTGGGCAGAGTGGTGCGCAAGCTGGCCCTAGAGGGCGTGTCAGCAATCCTGGTGGCTCGAAGGTGGCCAAGACAGGTTTGGTTCGCAGACGCGGTAAGGTTGGCAGAGGATCAGTTAGATCTGCCCCTTCTGCCGAATCTGCTCACTCAGGGTCCACTGCTCTACCCCAATTTACCAGCGCTGGCTTTGACAGCGTGGCTGCTGAAACCTCCATCTTGAGGGAGGAAGGTCTTTCTGATGCTGTCATTCAGACTCTGGTTAGGGCTAGAAAGAAGTCTTCCTCTGCCATCTACTATAGGATTTGGAGGTCTTATATTGATTGGTGTGAGGTCAGGGCCTTGCCTTGCAGGGCGTTTTCTATCCCTAGGGTCTTGGAATTTCTGCAACATGGTCTGGACCTGGGTTTGCAGCTTAGTACGCTGAAAGGGCAGGTTTCTGCCCTGGCGGTTTTCTTTCAAAGGTCTTTTGCTCTTCATCCTCTGATTAAGACCTTTTTCCAGGGGGTTACGCATGTGCGGCCTCCGAGGAAGCCTTTGCTCCCAGTTTGGGGTTTGAATTTGGTTTTGTCTGCCTTGCAGGGTCCTCCTTTTGAACCTTTGCAGGATATTGCTCTTTCTACGCTTACTCAGAAGGTTGTTTTTCTGGTTGCCATCACTTCCGTTCGGCGTGTATCGGAGCTGGCGGCTTTGTCCATTAAGGCCCCGTACTTTGAGAGGCATCAGGACAAGGTTGTTTTCCGCTTCAAGCCAGATTTCCTTCCTAAAGTGGTCTCTGCTTTTCATCTGAATCAGGACATTGTTCTTCCCTCCTTGTGTCCTAAGCCCAGCAATGACAAGGAGAGGGTGTTGCATTCTTTGGATGTGGTTCGCTGTGTGAAGTAGTTTGGTGGCTACTTCTCCTTTTCGTAGGACTGACGCCCTTTTTGTGGTGCCCTCTGGGCCTAGGAAGGGTTTGGCTCCCGCCAAGTCTTCCATTAGTAAATGGATTCGCCAGGCCATTGTTGGGGCCTATTCTGCCAAGGGGAAGGTTCCCCCTTTTCGGGTTACTGCTCATTCTACTCGTGCGATTGGAGCGTCCTGGGCTTTTCAGCACCAGGCTTCTGTTGAGCAGGTTTGTAAGGCCGCTACCTGGTCTTCTGTTCACACCTTTTCCAAGTTTTACAAGGTTGATGTTCGGGCTTCAGCGGATGCTGTGTTTGGCCGCAAAGTTCTGCAAGCTGCAGTGGTTTAAGTTTGTGCATTGTTGCCTTGTTTTGGATCCCTGCCCTTTATGGACACTGCTATTGGATGTCCCACATGTAATGAATGTAATGAAGCGGGGTGTGTGACATACTTATAATACCCATTTTACAGGTGAGTATTCACAAAATGGTATTTTTACTAAACACAATTTGGTTATGCGCCTTTGTTAAAAGACCATCTAGGGCCGATTTGGCGGCTCTGTACTTTTGGTGTATATCACATGGTTGGCACAGCCGTGTCTTGGTCTTCATAGGTCAGCACCATTGATTATATTGTACCGTTTAATAGCTGTGCTGAGTCCTAAACCATTTGTACAAAATGTATAGGGACAGGTTACCTATTGTTATAAGCACCACATTCTGGAGGGAGGAGGAGGGGCTTGTGATATGTGACTATATATGAAATGATGACATCACAGCCTTGATGTGTTGCTATAATGACGCCCTGGCCAGGAGGGGGCGGAGCCATTAGACACACCCCATGTGACGTCTTCTCTATTGTTTCTCCCTCGGCAGTCGCGGCTCGGCCTGGTGGCGCTAGTGCTCGGGACGCTGCACACGTTGGTGTTCGGCTGGAAACGCGCTTTCGAATCGCGCCGTTACAACTTCTACCTGCCGCCCACCTTCACCCTGACCCTGGTGCTGCCCTTCATCGTCATCCTGGCCAGAGCCGCCTTCCTGCTGCCATGTCTCCGCCATAGGCTGGCGCGCATCCGCCGCGGCTACGAGAAGAACAACGGCGTCAAGTTCTCCGGAGCCAATCTCGGCGAGGACTCGGCGGAAGGTTCCAGCACGGTGTGACGCGCGTTTCGTTCCGTCGTGGCGTCCTCAGGGCCGGGGTCTCCTTCTAGAGTTAACCAAAGAACCAGCCCCAACCTGGAAGCGGCGTCCGAGCACAACGCCCCCGCGGGGCAGAAACTCTGCTGCTGATTGGCTGTTGGATTTTCACACGCACTGACCAATCACTGACTTCGTATACACAGGGGAGCCCCGCCCACTGTGTAACACGGTGCACTGACCTTACCTTGCTGCTGCGTATCTGTGTTGTAGGTCAGCGGCTCCTCTGATTGGCTGGGAGGAGTTATTTCTGACCAATGAAGTGAAACCTCAAATTTTCTGTGTCACTTATTAACCAATCCACTGCAACCAAGATCCATAAAGCCGCCTCATTGGCCGGACAGAACCTCTGCATCATGGACCTGACCATTATTTTTATACTCCCAGAATGCTTTGCCACACGATGGGCGTGGCAGCCTCGCTCTATGTGTTACGCGAGGTCACCTCCCACCAACCAATCACAACACATGGAAAGGCAAAACAAACCCCGCCCCCAGAACACATGAGCCAATGGGGAGATAAACACAGTGATTAGATCCCCTCTAAGCCTCCAGGTATCTAACCTTCCCCTATAAAGTGGAACAAAACGCAGGGATAGCGAACCTCCCAAGTGTCCCTGATTTGGAGGGACTGTCCCTCTTTTAAGTCATATCCCCCTTTCCCTCATTGTCCCTCTTTGAGGTGTAACATGCAGATCTGCAGCAATAAATGATTAATTTGCCTATTCAAAGTGTTTCTATTGTTGTAACTGTTACAATGTATCTCCTATCCATCCCTCAATGAGGGGGCGTGGCTTCATCCATCCCTCAATGAGGGGGTGTGGCTTCATCCATCCCTTAATGAGGGGGTGGCTTCATCCATCCCTCAATGAGGGGATGTGGCTTCATCCATCCCTCAATGGGGGGGGGGGGGGGCGTGGCTTCATCCATCCCTTAATGAGGGGGTGGCTTCATCCATCCCTCAATGAGGGGGCGTGGCTTCATCCATCCCTCAATGGGGGGCGTGGCTTCATCCATCCCTCAATGAGAGAGTGTGGCTTCATCTATCCCTCAATGAGGGGGCGTGGCTTCATCCATCCCTCAATGAGAGAGTGTGGCTTCATCCATCCCTCAATGAGGGGGTGTGGCTTCATCCATCCCTCAATGGGGGGCGTGGCTTCATCCATCCCTCAATGAGGGGATGTGGCTTCATCTATCCCTCAATGAGGGGGTGTGGCTTCCTCCATCCCTCAACGAGGGGGCGTGGCTTCATCCATCCCTCGATGAGGGGGCGTGGCTTCATTTACATATTGTCCCTCTTTGAGGTGTAACATGCAGATCTGCAGCAATACATTTTCCTATTCAAAGTGTTTCTATTGTTGTAACTGTTACAATGTATCTCCTATCCATCCCTCAGTGAAGGGGCGTGGCTTAATTTACATATTGTCCCTCTTTCCTACCCTAAAAAGTTGGGAGGTATGGGGGATATGACTTTCCCGGGTTTAGTTCAGTTCCCCAAATCGGGATGCCCTGGTGTAAGCAACCCCCCAATTGCAGCTAATTACTCACCTCTTCCTGGTCCCAATGGGAGACCTTTGCCGTGATTAAGTCATTGACTTCAATGTGGAGCCGCATCCTGTGTATCCCCCCCATGGCAGGGGCGCGGTCCCATCCCGGCCTCTCTGATTGGCAGGGGCGCGGTCCCATCCCGGCCTCTCTGATTGGCAGGGGCGCGGTCCCATCCCGGCCCCTCTGATTGGCAGGGGCGTGGTCCCATCCCGGCCTCTCTGATTGGCAGGGGCGTGGTCCCATCCCGGCCTCTCTGATTGGCTGGGGCGCGGTCCCATCCCGGCCCCTCTGATTGGCTGGGGCGCGGTCCCATCCCGGCCTCTCTGATTGGCAGGGGCGCGGTCCCATCCCGGCCTCTCTGATTGGCTGGGGCGCGGTCCCATCCCGGCCTCTCTGATTGGCTGGGGCGCGGTCCCATCCCGGCCTCTCTGATTGGCTGGGGCGCGGTCCCATCCCGGCCTCTCTGATTGGCTGGGGCGCGGTCCCATCCCGGCCTCTCTGATTGGCTGGGGCGGGAGCGTGCACATGCTGCAGGGGAGGAGTCAGCGCGCTCTCCATTGACAACAATGATTTAATAACTTACAACTATAAGAGCGCACCAGCATATAATATAGGTGGTAACTCACAAAAGTGTAATACTGACCCCACAACCCTCCCAAACACCAGCACACAAAAATCACTAATTCGAGTTTATTGTAGCAAAAGACATATGAACAAACAATTATAAAGACATAAACACTGATAACCTCCGGGGGGCGCTGCTCATCAATCCTACATATCAATGACAATGACACTTGGAAAAAATGGGGTATTCAATCCCTTTCCCCCATAAAAATCTCTCACTCTAATCACATATACAAAGCGTGAATAAAGACATAACTGTGCAAAACTGCAATAAAGTGCTACATAAAGTGCTACATAAAGTGCTATATAAAGTGCTACATAAAGTGCTACATAAAGTGCTACATAAAGTGCTCGAATACTAATCCACTGATAAGGACGGCCGAGTGGAGAAAAAAGTAAATACATAAAAAAAAACAACATGTGCAAGCTTACATGACCATAACCAGGGCTCAAAAGCAGACGCTGTAACCCCCGGACCCCGCCGACGCGTTTCGTAACGGACCCCCATTACTTCCTCAGGGCAGTACTCAAGGCGTCTGCTTTCGAGCCCTGGTTATGGTCATGTAAGCTTGCATATGTTGTTTTTGATGTATTTACATTCTTATAACCAGGGCTCGAAAGCAGACGCCGTGAGTACTGCCCTGAGGAAGTAACGGGGGTCCGTTACGAAACGGGTCGGCAGGGTCCGGGGGTTACAGTGTCTGCTTTCATGTTCATGTAAGCTTGCACGTTTTTTTTTTTATGTATTTACTTTTTTCTCCACTCGGCTGTCCTTATAACCAGGGCTCGAAAGCAGACGCTGTGAGTACTGCCCTGAGGAAGTAACGGGGGTCTGTTACGAAACGCGTCGGCGGGATCCGGGGGTTACGGTGTCTGCTTTCGAGCCCTGGTCATGGTCATGTAAGCTTGCACATGTTTTTTTTTTATGTATTTACTTTTTTCTCCACTCGGCCGTCCTTATCAGTGGATTAGTATTTGAGCACTTTATATAGCACTTTATGTATACCCCATTTTTTCCAAGTGTCACTGTCATTGATATGTAGGATTGATGAGCAGCGCCCCCCGGAGGTTATCAGTGTTTATGTTTTTATAATTGTTTGTTCATATGTCTTTTGCTACAATAAACTCTAATTAGTGATTTTTGGGTGGTGCCGCTTGTGTGCTGGTGTTTGGGAGGGTTGTGGGGTCAGTATTACAATGATTTAATGACGCCACCCGCCAAATGTCTTAATCACGGCAGACGTCTGTCATTGGGGACGAGAGGCCGCACATGCGCCACTGGGACCAGGAAGAGGTGAGTAATAAGAGGCATTTGGGGGTTTCACACAGCAACCAGCGGCCTTTTAGATTCCAGGGCTGGATCACATGGGTTTGGTTCTGCTTTTAAGAATAATTATTGTGTGCCTAAATCATGTGCTAAACTTACCTTTTATGTTTTATCTTTTCTATTTGTTTGCAACGCTTTATAATAAAAGAAAACAGCTTTTTAAACCCTTTTTTTACCTTGTCGCTGGTGTGTTTGTTTGGTGTGGGCTTGCTAATCGTCCGATTGGCTGAGGCAGAGACAACAGGTTTAACCCCCCTGCTCTAACCCTCTTCAGATGAGGGGATCGCAGTCTTGTGTTCCAGTAGCTGAAGGGTTACTGGCAGCGTTCTCAAATCCTTTTTTTACCTTGCCGCTGGTGTGTTTGTTTGGTGTGGGCTTGCTAATCATCTGATTGGCTGAGGCAGAGACAACAGGTTTAACCCCTCCTGCAGTAACTCAGCCTCTTCAGATGAGGGGATCGCAGTTGTGTGTTCCAGTAGCTAAAGAGTTACTGGCATTCACCCGGGGAGGACATTACTGCTGTATGATTTAGCCAGCACTGCTGATGAGCTCACCTGTTACAGTGGAGGGATTCTGGGATTTGTAGTCAGCAGTTTTTACCCCAGGCCGGGAAAGCCACACCCACTTTAGCAACACAGAGCCACAGGAATATAAGAGACTTGGATCAGGAATCACAGGTCCGGGGGCCCAATCCTAACACCCGACACAGGTGGAGTTCTCCTTTAAATCTTGCTGGGGGCAGTAATGTGAGGGGGAGGGGCAACATAAAATACCATTTTGTGAATACTCACCTGTAAAATGGGTATTATAAGTATGTCACACACCCCGCTTCAGACTTAATAATTACACTAGGGTTAACGCACCTCTAGGTGGCAGCATTGCAGAGAACTTCTCAAAAAAAAAACTTCAACAGGCCCCTCCCGGTCTATACATACCTGGTACCTCCCAAGAACCTCCCAGTATTAGAACAGCAGTAAGACAAGGTACCAGAACCAAACAATGTAACCCTCAACGTAAAGAACCAAACTTCACCAAATAGAGAGCCAGGATACTAAAAAGGGCGGGTGAAGTGGGGTGTGTGACATACTTATAATACCCATTTTACAGGTGAGTATTTCACAAAATGGTATTATTCTAAGTATGTCACACACCCCACTTGAAACATTAATAATTACACTAGGGACATCCAACAGCAGTGTCCAGAAAAGGGTGGGTATCCGAATCAGGCAATAACGCAGATAAAACTCAAACCACTGCAGCCTGCAGAACCTTCCGGCCAAAAACAGCATCCGCTGAAGCCCGCACATCAACCTTATAGAACTTAGAAAAAGTATGAACAGAAGACCAAGTTGCAGCCTTACACACTTGTTCAACCGAAGCCTGGTGCTGAAAAGCCCAGGACGCACCAACCGCACGAGTAGAATGAGCAGTAACACGAAAAGGAGGATCCTTCCCCTTGGCCGAATAAGCACCAACAATGGCCTGACGAATCCATTTACTAATGGAAGATTTGGCCGGAGCCAAACCCTTCCTAGGCCCACATGGCACAACAAAAAAGGCATCAGTCTTACGAAAAGAAGACGTAGCACGTAGATAGTACCTGACACAACGAACCACATCCAAGCAGTGCAAAGCACTCTCCTTGACATTCTTAGGCTTAGGACACAAAGAAGGAAGAACAATGTCCTGGTTAAGATGAAAAGCAGAGACCACTTTAGGGAGAAAGTCTGACTTGACGCGAAAAACCACTTTGTCCTGATGATCCTCAAAATAAGGAGCCTGAATAGACAAAGCTGCCAGCTCTGAAACACGCCGAACCGAAGTGATGGCCACCAGAAAGGCAACCTTCTGAGAAAGAATGGACAAAGCCACATCCCGCAAAGGCTCAAAAGGAGGAGCCTTAAGAGCAGAAAGAACCAAATTCAAATCCCACACTGGGAGCAAAGGCTTCCTAGGAGGCCGCACATGCGAAACCCCCTGGAAAAAAGTCTTGACCAAGGAATGACTAGCAAAAGATTTCTGGAAAAAAATTGACAAAGCAGAAACCTGCCCCTTCAAAGTACTCAGCTGAAGACCAGAGTCCAGACCCGCCTGAAGAAACTCCAAAATCCTAGACACAGAAAAGACCCGGCAAGGCAAAGACCTAGCCTCACACCAATCAATATAAGATCTCCAATACCTGTAATAGATGGAAGAAGAAGATCTCTTCCTGGCACTAATAAGAGTCTGAATGACCGCATCCGAAAGACCCTCCTCCTTTAAGATGGAGGTTTCAGCAGCCAAGCCGTCAAAGCCAGCGTTTGTAAACTGGGGTAACATAGTTGACCCTGAGTGAGAAGATCTGGCCGAAGAGGCAGATCGAACTGATCTACGGCCAGACGAACGATGTCCGCGAACCACACCCGCCTTGGCCACCTTGGAGCCACGAGAATGGCGGGAACTCCTTCCAGAACCAACTTTCGCAGAACCCTGCCTAGCATGGGAATCGGAGGAAACAGATAAAGAAACCCCAGGTCCCTCCAGCTCAGGGACATGGCATCCACCGCCAGAGCCAGAGGGTCCCGGGACAGGGACACAAAGGACGGAAGCTTGTGATTGTGACGAGAGGCAAACAGATCCACATCCGGCGTCCCCCACCGGAGACAAAGTGACCGAAACACCTGGGGATGGAGAGACCACTCCCCCCGACGGGACGCACACCGGCTCAGAAAATCCGCCTCTGTGTTTTCCACTCCCGGAATGTAAACTGCCGAGATGCAAGGGACACGAGTCTCCGCCCAGACCAAAATCAGAGACACTTCCCTGTGAGCACCCAGACTGCGAGTCCCTCCTTGGTGATTGATGTAAGCAACCGCCGTCTGATTGTCTGAGCGAACCTGAACCGGCAGACCTTGTAAATGATGCGTCAAGCGAGACAGAACCAACCTGATGGCTCGCAATTCCAGAACATTGATGGGCAAGTGGGCCTCCTGAGGGTCCCACTGCCCCTGAAACTGAAGATCCTTCCAATAACCTCCCCAGCCTGACAAACTGGCATCCGTGGTGACAGTCTCCCAAAGTGGAGTCAGAAACGACCTGCCCTTCAGAAGGTTGTCCGAGACCAACCACCACAGAAGGGACTGCCGAACCCGAGGGGACAACCGGAAGGACCGATCCAACGACCCCGGACACCGGTTCCAAGACGCCAAAAGATGAAGTTGAAGAGTCCTCGTATGAAACTGAGCAAAGGGAACTGCCTCGAACGAGGCCACCATCAACCCCACCAGTCTCATCCCCAGCCGAATGGACGGATGAGGATGGGAGAGGAGCAGCTGGACCAATTCCTGAATCATCAGAACCTTGGCCTGAGGAAGAAACACTCTGTGCTGGCAGGAGTCCAACGACATCCCCAGAAAGGTCACCACCCTGGCCGGAACCAGCGAGGACTTGGGGTAATTGATCACCCAGCCGAACCTCTCCAACATAGACACCACCGTGCTGGTGTCCCCCTCTGCCTGACTGAAGGAAGGAGCCATGATGAGAAGATCGTCCAGGTAAGGCACAATGCGAATCCCCTGAGCTCTGAGCAGGGCCATCACCCCCGCCAACACCTTGGTGAACACTCTCGGAGCAGAGGTGAGACCGAATGGAAGAGCCACAAACTGAAAATGCCGATCCCCCACCACGAAACGGAGGAACCGCTGATGAGCAGGAAAAATCGGCACGTGCAGGTACGCATCCTTGATGTCTATGGACGTCATAAAGTCCCCCTGCCGAAGCGAACCGATCGCAGACCGCAGGGTTTCCATGCGAAACTTCCGAGGACGAATAAACCTGTTGAGAAACTTCAAATCCAGAATAGGACGGAAGGACCCGTCCTTTTTGGGGACCGTGAAGAGATTGGATTAAAACCCGCGCCCCACCTCTGAAGGAGGAACCGGGCAAATGACAGCTAAATCTAGAAGATTCCTTACTGCCGCCAGGAGCCCCTGCGCGGCCAAAGGATCCAAAGACACCCGAGACCTGAAGAACCTTGGAGGAGGACGGGACTCGAACTCCAACTTGTAACCGGCCGAAACCACCTCCCGGATCCATCTGTCCGAGACCTCCTGGTCCCATACCCGGGAGAAAAGTTGCAACCGTCCCCCCACCCGAACGGGTGAGGGCGCCCCCTCATTGCTGGGTGGGCTTGGCAGCCGGCTTGGGCTTGGCACCCCAGACGCGAGTGGGGCGGCCACGGCCTCTGCCCCTATTCCAACTGGCGCCCCTGGGGGCCGAGGAGCCCGCACCTCTACCGGCGCCGACTCCCCGAAAGGACGGATTGAACGAGACCATCCCCCCGAAAGGAACGGCGAAATTTCTTGCGCTGAGGTAATTTACCTCCCTTGGCAACAGAATCCAGCCTCTCACCAAAAAGCCTCAAACCCAAAAAGGGCAGAGCCGTGAGCGATCTTTTAGAATTAAAATCGGCCGTCCACTGTCTCAACCACACACAGCGCCGGATAGCCACCAGCAAGGCAGTAGCCCTGCCACACATCAGCATGGCATCCTCCTGAGCGGCCAGGATAAAGGACAAGAAAGAATCGCAGCGCTTAAGCCCAAGGGACTCATCACTGGTGGGCTCGAGATCCACCCCCAAGTCCCTGACAATAGACCTGACCGCAAAAGTCAAAAGAGCCGAAGCACAGACAGGCCTTAACACCGAACCCGCACATACAAAACCATGACGGGCAAGCTGATCAACCCGGCGATCCTCGCCGTCCCTGAGCGAAGTCGTGTCAGGGGAATGCACGACCGCCGTGTTGGACAGTCCCAAGACCGGAGTATCTACCTCAGGGGGGACAGACCAACGCTTCATCAATTCCGCCGGAAAGGGATACTTCCTATCCCAGCTAGACGGCACACCAACAAGACGTGTAGGTTGCTCCCATTGCTTGAAAGCAATTTCTTCAAAATGCTGTAGGCTGGGAAACTCCAGACGCTGCTTGGACACCCCAAAAAGCTGACCCTTAGGCCTAGGAGCAACCACCGGAGGCTCCAAATCCAAAACCTCAAACATCTGGCTCAGAATGGTAGAGGAATCGAGAGGGAGGCCATCAGCCTGATCCCCCTCAGAACCCAGCAACTGCTGAACATCAGAATCTTCTTCCTCAATGAGCTCACCTTCTTCACGGGGACGATCCGACCAATCCAGATCTCCCACCACTTCCTCATCTGAATCCGGCGGAGGCGGAGACAGATGCTTCCGCTTAGCTGAAACCTTCTGAGCGGCTATAGCAGAAAACCGCTTCTCAAGGCTGGTCAAGCGGGTACATACATCAGACTGCGAATCCCCGCCCAGGACAACGTCACACGGGGTCCGGAATAAGCGAGGGGGAGAGGGAGATGGCGCGGCCGAAGAAGTGCTAGGCACCGGAGTACTGGACTGCCGTGCAATGTTCTGCTGTGCACAAGGGATACACAAAATGACATCATCTCCCTGGAGCGGAGTCCCACAACCCCCGCACACCTTGGATTGTCCCGAAGAACCATTCCCGGTATCTGTGGCAGCCTCCATGTGGTGAAATTTATGGTATTCGCAGAACCCAGGGATTTATGCGGTACGCGACCCGGGATGCCCCTTAATAACCTAACACTTGTCTAAGGACAGTCACAAGATCCTGACCCAGGGGAATAGCATAAGACCCTTATAAAGATACAAATAAGTGTATATATATATATATATTGCAAAGAAAAAACACCCCCCACGA
The DNA here is from genome assembly GCA_027917425.1 of Gastrophryne carolinensis. Taxonomy (NCBI): domain Eukaryota; kingdom Metazoa; phylum Chordata; class Amphibia; order Anura; family Microhylidae; genus Gastrophryne; species Gastrophryne carolinensis. Next base: position 18,710 of record JAQIHN010000193.1, on the reverse strand, counting down.
GCCAGGTATATATGACCGGGAGAGCCCTGCCAGACGGGATCCCAGGATCTGAAAAACACAAAGGGAGAGAGAGACAGGCGTCAATCAGCACCATGCCAAAACACCACATAATATACAAAACTCCCCTCACACCCCCCCCCCCCCCCCCCCCCTCATTAACCAGAGCAAAGGAAATGGTTAATGCCAACCAGCACCATAAAGATGCGCCGGAGAGAGGAGGGAGGAAAAGGAGGAGGAAAGGATCCGAGGGGTCACTGCAATACAAGCCAAAAACGCCTACCTGGAGAGGAGAGGAAAACCGCGCAGCCAGCAGAAGATGGCGGCCAGCACACAGAGGACGGAGGAAGCGAGAAGCTCCGGGAGCGCGGGAGCCGAGAAGGCCCCGCCCCTCCGGGCGTCCAATCCGTGCGCGGCCCCACCCCCAGGCAGCGTCAGCGTCTGCCGGCGGGGACCGCAAGCAGACCTCGATGACGGGACCGGCGGAGCCACCCGCCGGCTCCCAGTGTACAGCGCCGGAGTAAACACAGACCCACGCACTGATAAAAGGTCCCCCCTGAGCAGCCGGGCGGCAGGCTGCAAGCGCCGAGTACGGCGCTCAGCCACCAGCGGGACCGCGGCGCAGCACGCCGCGAGGCCCCGCCCCCCCGGCTCCTGAGGGGAGATACACACAGACATAGGGGAAAAAGAAAAACGGCGAACATACAGTGAAATCAGACAAAATCACAAAGGGAATCACAAGGTAGAGCGCAGCAGCACACTCACACAGCATGTCACCGATTAAAAGCATTGACACCGTCCCCAGCGCGTCCCACACCCCGGAAGAGACACAATATCCCAGGGCAAGACACAACCTGACCACTAACTCCTATAAAATGGGGCATCCCACATCCGGATCACCACTCCGGGAATCCCGCTATGCCCCGCAATGAAGGGTCGAGCGGAGGAGCTAATCTCCTAGGCACCAATGTTGCCGGCTACCTTATTGCCCGGCCTACAGCCGAAGCTGGGAGGCTGCCATTAAATATAATACATTCAAACAAAAGCCGGGCAGAAATAGACCACGGGGGGGGGGGGGGGGGGGGGGGATGGGGGGATACCCCGGCTACCTGCAAGCAGGAGACTTCTTTCTTCTGTCTTGTCGCCACCTTGCAGAGAACAACACTGGGAGGTTCTTGGGAGGTACCAGGTATGTATAGACCGGGAGGGGCCTGTTGAAGTTTTTGGAGATTCTCTGCAATGCTGCCACCTAGAGGTGCGTTAACCCTAGTGTAATTATTAAGTCTGAAGTGGGGTGTGTGACATACTTAGAATAGGTGTGTAGTGTCACAGGTCATGTGACCTCTCCACCATACACCGCCCCCTTAATAGATTGCTTCATTGTGTGCAGCCATTTCGGGGCTGAGCATCGGCCAATCAGAAGTTGAGGTGACGTATTGTCGCCGGCGGGGCCACAGGATCCTCCAATCAGGGCGGGGCCACAGGATCCTCCAATCAGGGTGGAGCAGAGGAGTGAGTGATAGACGTCTCTTTATTATCACTGTGTAATGAGGGGGTGGGGGCGGTCTCCATGGCAACAGTTCAGCGATACCGACCTTAATGGGAGGAGTTATGATAGTGACAGTGGATACTCCAATCAGGACGGGATCACATGACGAGAGATCCTCCAATCAGGAAACAACGACACAGGATCCTCCAATGAGAACAGAGCAGAGGAGTGAGTGACAGGCGTCTCTTTATTATCACTGTGTAATGAGGGGGGCGGGGTCGGTCTCCATGGTAACAGTCACCAGGAAATGTTCGGCCTGAGCCAATCAATGGAAATCCCATGGTCCATGTCCCGCGGGGGCGCGGCGCTCACCAGCTGCAGGTCGGGTTCTTCTTGTACAACCTGTAATCAGCGTCACTGAAGAGGGCGAGCTCTGTCTCATGGGCTGCGGGAGCGAGGACACAGGGTTATATGGGGGACAGGAAACTACTGCACACCATCACTGACCCCGCATTACACAGATACTCACCTTTTCTTTCCAATCCATTCCAGGCCGTCCCGTTAGTTGTCACAGTTGGGTAACTCCGCCCCAAAGGGGGCGTGGACTGCAAGTTCAAAGATGTGGCTCCTCCCGGCCCCCTATAAATAGCAGCTGCCTCTTAACCTGCCCAGTCTAGTTCTTGCAGTTGAACCGTGAAGAACGCCAATTCTCTCTCTGGGATTTAGCAGCAGAGCGGGGCCTCTAACCTGTCGGCCGGCTGCAGGACTCTATTTCCTCGGATTCCTCTGACCCATCTGATGCCTCCCCAGGTCTCCGGTGGAGAAGACAGAATGAGGATTCCTTCCTTCCAGATGATACGGAGAGCTTGCTTTCCTCTGTTTTTGACACTTTACACATTGTTCCTCCAAAAGTGGCCAAGAGAAGGAAGGGTGATTTGTTCCGGCCTGAGAGACAGCGGCGGGTTTTTCCTGAACAGACGCATTTTTCTAAAATTGTGCTTAAGGAGTGGGAAACGCCTAACAAGCTGCCGCCGGTTCCTAAGGGCCTGGGGAGACGGTATCCTTTCCCTGCCGAGTTGATTAAATTATGGTCGCATCCTCCTGAGGTGGACCCTCCCGTTTCAGGTCTGTCCAACACCACTATTATTCCGTCACCTGACAATGCTTCCTTAAGAGATCCTGCAGACAAACGCATGGATCAGTTGGCTTGTCATGCTTTTACCTTGGTGGGTTCCCTCTTACGCCCTGCGTGTGACACGGCAATTGTCTCCCTAGCCACCAGGAAAAAGGTTAAGCAGCTTGTGGCTAAGGCTAAGTCTCGCAAACGGGCGCAGGATTCCAAGGAACTCAGAGCCTGTTTGGATTTCATCAGCTTTGTTGTTACTGTCGTGGATGATGTGGTCAGGCTCGGTGCCAAGACTTCGGCTTTGCTTGTAGCATTACGCCGTTCTCTGTGGTTGAAGCAGTGGTCGGCCGATGCGGCCGCCAAAAAGTCCTTCACAAGTTTGCCCTTTTTGGGGGTCAGCTGTTCGGGGAGCGACTGGACCTTTTGGTCAAGGATGGGAAGCTCAGAGAAAGAAACCTACTGAGCCTTTTCGGCACTCCTCTTCTTACCGGCCCTTTCAGGGGGGAAGAGGTTCTTTATTCTCTGGTGCCCGCAGAGATACCTGAGGCAGAGGTAGGTCCCGCAGCCGGCCCAACCCCGCCTGGGGAGCTAAGCCCAAACCTACAGCCAAGCCTACACAGGCATGAGGGGGCACCCTCACCCTTACGGGTGGGGGGACGGGTACTGCTGTTTGCTCCAATCTGGAGGCGTCACGTCTTGGAACTTTGGATTCAGGAGGTGGTGTCCTCAGGTTACAAAATCGAGCTGGCAGACAGACCACCCACAAAATTTCTATGGTCAAGGGCATCCCGAAACCCGCTTTGAGAGCCGCTGTTCTCCTGCGGGTGATTTGTCACGTGCCCCGACAGGAGCAGGGTCAGGGTTTTTACTCCGACCTATTCACGGTTTCCAAGAAGGACGGATCACTGTGGCTGATCTTGGACCTAAAGGGCCTCAACAAGTTTCTAAGGGTTAGGCATTTCCGAATGAAAACATTGCGGTCGGCTGTGAGGTTGCTTCGGCCCGGCGACTTTATGACTACGGTGGACATCAGGGACGCGTATCTACACATCCAGATTTTCCCGGGGCATCAGAAGTTTTTGAGGTTTGCATTGGAGGGTCAGCATTTCCAGTTTGTTGCACTCCCCTTTGGCATATCCTTAGCTCCCAGGGTGTTCACCAAGGTGCTGGCGGGCATCATGGCTATCCTGAGGGGTCAGGGTATTCGTGTATCTGGACGACCTTCTGATCTCGGCCCGGTCCCTTCAGGAGGCCGAGAGCGACACCTGTGCCGTGCTGTCAACTCTGGAAGCTTTCGGTTGGGTGATCAACTACCCCAAGTCGCATATCACTCTGTCAACAGTGAGATTCTTCCTGGGCATGACCCTAGACACCGTTCAAGTCAAGGTCTTTCTGCCACAGCAGAAGGTCTTGTGTCTCCAGACGCAGGTAGAGTCCTTGCTGGCTAGTCAACAGCCATTGGTGCGCCTAGGGATGAGACTGGTGGGCCTAACGGTGGCTTGCTTTGAAGCAGTGCCCTTCGCCCAATTCCACGAGACCTCTTCAGCTGAACCTGCTAGCCAGCTGGGATCGGTCCCCGGAATCCCTGGACCAAGGATTTGTGCTGTCCCCCCCCCCCCCCAGGTCCTTTCGGCCTCCCCATCGGGAGATAGTTACCACAAATGCCAGTCTGACAGGTTGGGGAGGCCTCTGGCAGACCCAGAAGATCCAGGGTCAGTGGGGGCAGAGAGAGAACCGGTTGCCCATAAATCTCTTGGAACTGAGGGCAATTTGGTTTGTTCTCCTACATCTGACCCCAATTTAAAAGGCCATGCGGTTCAGGTCCGCTCGGACAATCAGACAGCTGTGGCCTACATCAACTACCAGGGTGGGACTCAGAGCAAGAGATCCCTCAAGGAGGTAAGCCGGATTCTGAGCTGGGCAGAGGACAACGTTCCCTGCATCTCGGCGGTTTACATCCCGGGGGTAGAGAACCAAGAGGCAGACTCCCTGAGCAGGAGCTCCTTGCACATGGGGGAATGGTCCCTCAGCAGGAAGGTCTTTCAGGCTCTGTGCCTCCGCTGGGATCAACCAGACGTGGATCTTTTTGCGTCCAGACACAATCACAAGAATCCAAGGTTCGTGTCTCTCTCAAGAGATCCTCTGGCCATAGCAACAGATGCCCTGGCGATTCCCTGGACAGGGTTCAATGTTCTGTAAGCTTTTCCTCTGTTCCCACTCCTGGACCTAGTACTCCGCAAGATAGTTCAGGAGGGGGTTCCAACCATCCTGGTGGCTCCTCGTTGGCCAAGGAGGAGTTGGTTTGCGAACATAGTACAGATGTCAATAGATCACTTCCTCAAGCCCGACGATCCAGAGCTTCTCACACAGCGGTCGCTTCGGCATCCGAATTTACAGAGGCTGGCTTTGACGGCCTGGCTATTGAGACCTCTAGCCTGACGGAGAAGGGGTTATCAGCCACAGTTATTCACACCACGATTCAGGCACGGAAGAAAACTTCTTCCATGATATACTACAGAGGTTGGCGGGCCTATATCGCTTGGTGTGAGGCCAGGAACCTTCCTTGCCGGAGATATTCTGTTTCTAGAATTCTAGAGTTTCTACAATATGGTCTAGACTTCAGTTGAGCACCCTCAAGGGTCAGGTCTCGGCTCTCTCCATTTTTTTCCAGAAGTCTATCGCCAATTATAGATTGATCAGAACCTTTTTTCAGGGGGTCACTGATGTCCGTCCACCGCGTAAACCAGTTTTACCGGTGTGGGACCTAAATCTGGTGTTCTCTGCTCTCCAGGGTGCCCCCTTCGAGCCTTTGTATGACACTACATTGACTATGCAGACGCTCAAGGTGATTTTTTGGTAGCAATCACCTCTGTGCATCGAGTCTCGGAATTGGCCGCGTAATGTATGAAACCACCTTATTTTGAGATGCGCAGAGATGAGGTGGTTTTTCGTTTTAAGCCGGATTTTTTTGCCTAAGGTCGTTTCTCCTTTTCACCTTAATGAGGACGTTGTCTTACCTTCTGTGTGTCCAGCACCAGCTAATCCTAAAGAAAGGGCTCTCCATGCTTTGGATGTGGTCAGAACCATAAGGTATTACCTGGCTGCGACTGAATCCTTCAGGAAATCGGATTTGCTTTTTGTCTTAACAGAAGGCTCTAGAAAGGGATTGCCACCAGCCAAGTCCACACTCAGTAAGTGGATCAGACAGGCGGTGGTACGACCCTATTCTGCCAAGGGGAAGAACCCCCTTTTCGGATCACAGCTCATTCTACTAGAGCCATTGGTGCTTCTTGGGCTTTTCAGCACCAGGCCTCGGGTTTGTAAGGCCGCCACTTGGTCTTCAGTTCATACTTTCACAAAGTTCTACAAAGTTGATGTCAGGGCCTCGGCTGATGCTGTTTTTGGCAGAAAGGTGCTTCAGGCGGTAGTGACATGAGCTACCTGCTGTTCCGCACTGGGGATCCCGCCCATATTGGACACTGCTTTTGGATGTCCCAATCGTGAGGATATCGGGACGGCCTGGACTGGATTGGAAAGAGAAAGGCAATTCTGTGAGACTCACCTGTAGAATTGGTTTTGCTTCCGATCCATTCCAGGCCGTCCAACCCGCCCTTAAGGTTATTATGTCCTGCATGTCTGTTATGGTGATTGAATCATTATTGATCATTGGACACTAGTTATAAAAACTTAGGATTACAGGTTCGAGAGAATACAAGCGGAGGCTATGTGAAGTCACATGGTCTCCTAGGTTTGGGCCTCCCTGTCCTGCCTCTTACTATTTGAGTTACTGCTTTTTAATTACTGGGCTTGGTTAGGAGGCAGCTGCTATTTTATAGGGGGCCGGGAGGAGCCACACCTTTGATCTTGCAGTCCACGCCCCTCAGGGTGGAAAAGTCCCAGATGTAAAGAATAAAGGACGGCCTGGAATGCATGGGAAGCAAAACCAATTCTACAGGTGAGTCTCACAGAATTGCGATTTTCCTAGCAGAGCTCCATCCGATGGGGGACAGGAAACTACTGCACCTCCCCCTCACACCATCAGTGACCCTGCTTTAGAGAGATACTAACCTTTTCCTAGCAGAGCTCCATCTGATGGGGGACAGGAAACTACTGCACCTCCCCCCTCACACCATCAGTGACCCTGCATTAGAGAGATACTCACCTTTTCCTAGCAGAGCTCCATCTGATGGGGGACAGGAAACTACTGCACCTCCCCCCTCACACCATCAGTGACCCTGCATTAGAGAGATACTCACCTTTTCCTAGCAGCAGATTCTTTGCGGCTCTTCTCTCACTCGGGCACCTGCAGCTCCTCTGATGTTTAATTCATACGGCCTGAGAAATATGCAAATTAGGGCTCAATTTACCGCGGCTCCTCTACCTTCAAACGCCGCTAATTACTCACCAGGGAGCCCGAGACGCCGCCACCCGAACTGCATCAGGTCAAGGAGCTGCTCCCAGGATCCGCCGTCGCATTTATACATTCCCCGCGCAGCTTAGCGCAGCCGCCACCGCTTAACCCCTGCGCCTCCTGATACTGCGCCACGGTATAGGTCAGCGCTATATAATGTATAATAACAGTGTGGGGGAGACATTAGAGTGTGAGCTCTGAGGGACAGGAGGTCATGTGACTGCTTCTATGTACAGCGCTGTGGTATATGTCAGCGCTATATAATGTATAATAACAGTGTGTGAGTGTGGGGGAGACATTAGAGTGTGAGCTCTGAGGGACAGGGGGTCATGTGACTGCTTCTATGTACAGCGCTGTGGTATATGTCAGCGCTATATAATGTATAATAACAGTGTGTGAGTGTGGGGGAGACATTAGAGTGTGAGCTCTGAGGGACAGGAGGTCATGTGACTGCTTCTATGTACAGCGCTGTGGTATATGTCAGCGCTATATAATGTATAATAACAGTGTGTGAGTGTGGGGGGAGACATTAGAGTGTGAGCTCTGAGGGACAGGTCATGTGACTGCTTCTATGTACAGCGCTGTGGTATATGTCAGCGCTATATAATGTATAATAACAGTGTGTGAGTGTGGAGGAGACATTAGAAGCAGTCACATGACCTCCTGTCCCTCAGAGCTCACACTCTATGTACAGCGCTGTGGTATATGTCGGCGCTATATAATGTATAATAAGTGTGTAGCAGTCACATTGGTGTCAGTATAGACAGGTGGCGGCCTCTGCTGGTCAGTGTGAGGCAGTGCAGGTTATCCTATAGAAGCAGTGTGGGATGCCCCCTATGGGCAGGTGCGGTGTGTGTGGAGGGGGGAAGTGGTGACAGGTCTTCTTTATAGTCACACAGGGATTATCAGAGCCCGGCCTAATCCTAATCCCCCCGGAATGTCCAGCATCCAGCGCCTGGAATGTAAATCCCTGTAATCTAGATGCAGATAGATTGCAAGCTCTGCAGACCAGGACATTGCACCTCTTCTAATGGAGCATCAGGAGGATTTGGGATACCCCCCCCCCCCCCACCAGAGGACTTACCTACACCAGCCTCCCGCAGGGTGTGAGCGTCGCGCAGGATCAGCGTCTCATCGTCCTCCAGGCCGACCACCAGCTCATTGGTCTATAACAAGGGGGAGGAGTCAGCAAGTGCAACAATGCTGTAACCGGCCAATCAGATACTAATCCTGTGATCCTCCTCTACCTGTATGCTGCATCTCCTGTGATCCTCCTCTACCTGTATGCTGCACCTCCTGTGATCCTCCTCTACCTGTATGCTGCATCTCCTGTGATCCTCCTCTACCTGTATGCTGCATCTCCTGTGATCCTCCTCTACCTGTATGCTGCATCTCCTCCTGTGATCCTCCTCTACCTGTATGCTGCATCTCCGGTGATCCTCCTCTACCTGTATGCTGCATCTCCTGTGATCCTCCTCTACCTGTATGCTGCATCTCCTCCTGTGATCCTCCTCTACCTGTATGCTGCATCTCCTCCTGTGATCCTCCTCTACCTGTATGCTGCATCTCCGGTGATCCTCCTCTACCTGTATGCTGCATCTCCTCCTGTGATCCTCCTCTACCTGTATGCTGCACCTCCTGTGATCCTCCTCTACCTGTATGCTGCATCTCCTGTGATCCTCCTCTACCTGTATGCTGCATCTCCTCCTGTGATCCTCCTCTACCTGTATGCTGCATCTCCGGTGATCCTCCTCTACCTGTATGCTGCATCTCCTGTGATCCTCCTCTACCTGTATGCTGCATCTCCGGTGATCCTCCTCTACCTGTATGCTGCATCTCCTCCTGTGATCCTCCTCTACCTGTATGCTGCATCTCCTCCTGTGATCCTCCTCTACCTGTATGCTGCATCTCCTGTGATCCTCCTCTACCTGTATGCTGCACCTCCTCCCATGATCCTCCTCTACCTGTATGCTGCACCTCCTGTGATCCTCCTCTACCTGTATGCTGCACCTCCTCCCATGATCCTCCTCTACCTGTATGCTGCACCTCCTGTGATCCTCCTCTACCTGTATGCTGCACCTCCTCCCATGATCCTCCTCTACCTGTATGCTGCATCTCCTCCTGTGATCCTCCTCTACCTGTATGCTGCACCTCCTCCTGTGATCCTCCTCTACCTGTATGCTGCACCTCCTCCTGTGATCCTCCTCTACCTGTATGCTGCACCTCCTGTGATCCTCCTCTACCTGTATGCTGCACCTCCTCCATGATCCTCCTCTACCTGTATGCTGCACCTCCTGTGATCCTCCTCTACCTGTATGCTGCACCTCCTGTGATCCTCCTCTACCTGTATGCTGCACCTCCTGTGATCCTCCTCTACCTGTATGCTGCACCTCCTCCTGTGATCCTCCTCTACCTGTATGCTGCACCTCCTGTGATCCTCCTCTACCTGTATGCTGCACCTCCTCCTGTGATCCTCCTCTACCTGTATGCTGCACCTCCTCCTGTGATCCTCCTCTACCTGTATGCTGCATCTCCTCCTGTGATCCTCCTCTACCTGTATGCTGCACCTCCTCCTGTGATCCTCCTCTACCTGTATGCTGCACCTCCTGTGATCCTCCTCTACCTGTATGCTGCACCTCCTCCTGTGATCCTCCTCTACCTGTATGCTGCACCTCCTGTGATCCTCCTCTACCTGTATGCTGCACCTCCTCCTGTGATCCTCCTCTACCTGTATGCTGCATCTCCTGTGATCCTCCTCTACCTGTATGCTGCATCTCCTGTGATCCTCCTCTACCTGTATGCTGCATCTCCTCCTGTGATCCTCCTCTACCTGTATGCTGCACCTCCTCCTGTGATCCTCCTCTACCTGTATGCTGCACCTCCTGTGATCCTCCTCTACCTGTATGCTGCATCTCCTGTGATCCTCCTCTACCTGTATGCTGCACCTCCTCCCATGATCCTCCTCTACCTGTATGCTGCACCTCCTGTGATCCTCCTCTACCTGTATGCTGCATCTCCTCCTGTGATCCTCCTCTACCTGTATGCTGCACCTCCTCCTGTGATCCTCCTCTACCTGTATGCTGCATCTCCTCCTGTGATCCTCCTCTACCTGTATGCTGCACCTCCTCCCATGATCCTCCTCTACCTGTATGCTGCATCTCCTCCTGTGATCCTCCTCTACCTGTATGCTGCACCTCCTGTGATCCTCCTCTACCTGTATGCTGCATCTCCTGTGATCCTCCTCTACCTGTATGCTGCATCTCCTCCTGTGATCCTCCTCTACCTGTATGCTGCATCTCCTGTGATCCTCCTCTACCTGTATGCTGCATCTCCTCCTGTGATCCTCCTCTACCTGTATGCTGCACCTCCTGTGATCCTCCTCTACCTGTATGCTGCATCTCCTCCTGTGATCCTCCTCTACCTGTATGCTGCACCTCCTGTGATCCTCCTCTACCTGTATGCTGCATCTCCTCCTGTGATCCTCCTCTACCTGTATGCTGCATCTCCTGTGATCCTCCTCTACCTGTATGCTGCACCTCCTCCTGTGATCCTCCTCTACCTGTATGCTGCACCTCCTCCTGTGATCCTCCTCTACCTGTATGCTGCATCTCCTGTGATCCTCCTCTACCTGTATGCTGCATCTCCTGTGATCCTCCTCTACCTGTATGCTGCATCTCCTCCTGTGATCCTCCTCTACCTGTATGCTGCACCTCCTCCTGTGATCCTCCTCTACCTGTATGCTGCACCTCCTCCTGTGATCCTCCTCTACCTGTATGCTGCATCTCCTCCTGTGATCCTCCTCTACCTGTATGCTGCACCTCCTCCTGTGATCCTCCTCTACCTGTATGCTGCACCTCCTCCTGTGATCCTCCTCTACCTGTATGCTGCATCTCCTGTGATCCTCCTCTACCTGTATGCTGCATCTCCTGTGATCCTCCTCTACCTGTATGCTGCATCTCCTCCTGTGATCCTCCTCTACCTGTATGCTGCATCTCCCTGTGATCCTCCTCTACCTGTATGCTGCACCTCCTCCTGTGATCCTCCTCTACCTGTATGCTGCACTCCTCCTGTGATCCTCCTCTACCTGTATGCTGCACCTCCTCCTGTGATCCTCCTCTACCTGTATGCTGCACCTCCTCCTGTGATCCTCCTCTACCTGTATGCTGCATCTCCTGTGATCCTCCTCTACCTGTATGCTGCACCTCCTCCTGTGATCCTCCTCTACCTGTATGCTGCATCTCCTCCTGTGATCCTCCTCTACCTGTATGCTGCATCTCCTGTGATCCTCCTCTACCTGTATGCTGCATCTCCTCCTGTGATCCTCCTCTACCTGTATGCTGCATCTCCTGTGATCCTCCTCTACCTGTATGCTGCATCTCCTCCTGTGATCCTCCTCTACCTGTATGCTGCACCTCCTCCTGTGATCCTCCTCTACCTGTATGCTGCATCTCCTCCTGTGATCCTCCTCTACCTGTATGCTGCATCTCTCCTGTGATCCTCCTCTACCTGTATGCTGCACCTCCTCCTGTGATCCTCCTCTACCTGTATGCTGCACCTCCTCCTGTGATCCTCCTCTACCTGTATGCTGCATCTCCTCCTGTGATCCTCCTCTACCTGTATGCTGCATCTCTCCTGTGATCCTCCTCTACCTGTATGCTGCACCTCCTCCTGTGATCCTCCTCTACCTGTATGCTGCACCTCCTCCTGTGATCCTCCTCTACCTGTATGCTGCATCTCCTCCTGTGATCCTCCTCTACCTGTATGCTGCATCTCCTCCTGTGATCCTCCTCTACCTGTATGCTGCATCTCCTCCTGTGATCCTCCTCTACCTGTATGCTGCATCTCCTCCTGTGATCCTCCTCTACCTGTATGCTGCATCTCCTCCTGTGATCCTCCTCTACCTGTATGCTGCATCTCCTCCTGTGATCCTCCTCTACCTGTATGCTGCACTCCTCCTGTGATCCTCCTCTACCTGTATGCTGCATCTCCTGTGATCCTCCTCTACCTGTATGCTGCATCTCCTCCTGTGATCCTCCTCTACCTGTATGCTGCATCTCCTCCTGTGATCCTCCTCTACCTGTATGCTGCATCTCCTCCTGTGATCCTCCTCTACCTGTATGCTGCATCTCCTCCTGTGATCCTCCTCTACCTGTATGCTGCATCTCCTCCTGTGATCCTCCTCTACCTGTATGCTGCACCTCCTGTGATCCTCCTCTACCTGTATGCTGCACCTCCTCCTGTGATCCTCCTCTACCTGTATGCTGCATCTCCTCTGTGATCCTCCTCTACCTGTATGCTGCACCTCCTCCTGTGATCCTCCTCTACCTGTATGCTGCATCTCCTGTGATCCTCCTCTACCTGTATGCTGCACCTCCCTGTGATCCTCCTCTACCTGTATGCTGCACCTCCTCCTGTGATCCTCCTCTACCTGTATGCTGCATCTCCTCCTGTGATCCTCCTCTACCTGTATGCTGCATCTCCTCCTGTGATCCTCCTCTACCTGTATGCTGCACCTCCTCCTGTGATCCTCCTCTACCTGTATGCTGCACTCCTCCTGTGATCCTCCTCTACCTGTATGCTGCATCTCCTGTGATCCTCCTCTACCTGTATGCTGCACCTCCTCCTGTGATCCTCCTCTACCTGTATGCTGCACCTCCTCCTGTGATCCTCCTCTACCTGTATGCTGCACCTCCTCCTGTGATCCTCCTCTACCTGTATGCTGCACCTCCTCCCTGTGATCCTCCTCTACCTGTATGCTGCACTCTCCTGTGATCCTCCTCTACCTGTATGCTGCACCTCCTGTGATCCTCCTCTACCTGTATGCTGCACCTCCTCCTGTGATCCTCCTCTACCTGTATGCTGCACTCTCCTGTGATCCTCCTCTACCTGTATGCTGCATCTCCTGTGATCCTCCTCTACCTGTATGCTGCATCTCCTGTGATCCTCCTCTACCTGTATGCTGCACCTCCTCCTGTGATCCTCCTCTACCTGTATGCTGCATCTCCTGTGATCCTCCTCTACCTGTATGCTGCACCTCCTCCCATGATCCTCCTCTACCTGTATGCTGCACCTCCTGTGATCCTCCTCTACCTGTATGCTGCACCTCCTGTGATCCTCCTCTACCTGTATGCTGCACCTCCTCCTGTGATCCTCCTCTACCTGTATGCTGCATCTCCTGTGATCCTCCTCTACCTGTATGCTGCATCTCCTCCTGTGATCCTCCTCTACCTGTATGCTGCATCTCCTCCTGTGATCCTCCTCTACCTGTATGCTGCATCTCCTGTGATCCTCCTCTACCTGTATGCTGCATCTCCTCCTGTGATCCTCCTCTACCTGTATGCTGCATCTCCTCCTGTGATCCTCCTCTACCTGTATGCTGCATCTCCTCCTGTGATCCTCCTCTACCTGTATGCTGCATCTCCTCCTGTGATCCTCCTCTACCTGTATGCTGCATCTCCTGTGATCCTCCTCTACCTGTATGCTGCATCTCCTCCTGTGATCCTCCTCTACCTGTATGCTGCATCTCCTCCTGTGATCCTCCTCTACCTGTATGCTGCATCTCCTCCTGTGATCCTCCTCTACCTGTATGCTGCATCTCCTGTGATCCTCCTCTACCTGTATGCTGCATCTCCTCCTGTGATCCTCCTCTACCTGTATGCTGCATCTCCTCCTGTGATCCTCCTCTACCTGTATGCTGCATCTCCTCCTGTGATCCTCCTCTACCTGTATGCTGCACTCCTCCTGTGATCCTCCTCTACCTGTATGCTGCATCTCCTCCTGTGATCCTCCTCTACCTGTATGCTGCACCTCCTCCTGTGATCCTCCTCTACCTGTATGCTGCATCTCCTCCTGTGATCCTCCTCTACCTGTATGCTGCATCCTCCTGTGATCCTCCTCTACCTGTATGCTGCATCTCCTCCTGTGATCCTCCTCTACCTGTATGCTGCACCTCCTCCTGTGATCCTCCTCTACCTGTATGCTGCATCTCCTGTGATCCTCCTCTACCTGTATGCTGCATCTCCTGTGATCCTCCTCTACCTGTATGCTGCATCCTCCTGTGATCCTCCTCTACCTGTATGCTGCACCTCCTCCTGTGATCCTCCTCTACCTGTATGCTGCATCTCCTGTGATCCTCCTCTACCTGTATGCTGCACCTCCTCCTGTGATCCTCCTCTACCTGTATGCTGCATCTCCTGTGATCCTCCTCTACCTGTATGCTGCATCTCCTGTGATCCTCCTCTACCTGTATGCTGCATCTCCTCCTGTGATCCTCCTCTACCTGTATGCTGCACCTCCTCCTGTGATCCTCCTCTACCTGTATGCTGCACTCCTCCTGTGATCCTCCTCTACCTGTATGCTGCACCTCTCCTGTGATCCTCCTCTACCTGTATGCTGCATCTCCTCCTGTGATCCTCCTCTACCTGTATGCTGCATCTCCTCCTGTGATCCTCCTCTACCTGTATGCTGCACCTCCTCCTGTGATCCTCCTCTACCTGTATGCTGCATCTCCTCCTGTGATCCTCCTCTACCTGTATGCTGCATCTCCTCCTGTGATCCTCCTCTACCTGTATGCTGCATCCTCCTGTGATCCTCCTCTACCTGTATGCTGCATCTCCTGTGATCCTCCTCTACCTGTATGCTGCATCTCCTCCTGTGATCCTCCTCTACCTGTATGCTGCACCTCCTCCTGTGATCCTCCTCTACCTGTATGCTGCATCTCCTCCTGTGATCCTCCTCTACCTGTATGCTGCACCTCCTCCTGTGATCCTCCTCTACCTGTATGCTGCATCTCCTCCTGTGATCCTCCTCTACCTGTATGCTGCATCTCCTCCTGTGATCCTCCTCTACCTGTATGCTGCATCTCCTCCTGTGATCCTCCTCTACCTGTATGCTGCACCTCCTGTGATCCTCCTCTACCTGTATGCTGCATCTCCTCCTGTGATCCTCCTCTACCTGTATGCTGCATCTCCTCCTGTGATCCTCCTCTACCTGTATGCTGCACTCCTCCTGTGATCCTCCTCTACCTGTATGCTGCACCTCCTGTGATCCTCCTCTACCTGTATGCTGCACCTCCTCCTGTGATCCTCCTCTACCTGTATGCTGCATCTCCTGTGATCCTCCTCTACCTGTATGCTGCACCTCCTCCTGTGATCCTCCTCTACCTGTATGCTGCACCTCCTGTGATCCTCCTCTACCTGTATGCTGCATCTCCTGTGATCCTCCTCTACCTGTATGCTGCATCTCCTCCTGTGATCCTCCTCTACCTGTATGCTGCATCTCCTGTGATCCTCCTCTACCTGTATGCTGCATCTCCTGTGATCCTCCTCTACCTGTATGCTGCATCTCCTCCTGTGATCCTCCTCTACCTGTATGCTGCATCTCCTCCTGTGATCCTCCTCTGCCTGTATGCTGCACCTCCTCCTGTGATCCTCCTCTACCTGTATGCTGCACCTCCTCCTGTGATCCTCCTCTACCTGTATGCTGCATCTCCTCCTGTGATCCTCCTCTACCTGTATGCTGCATCTCCTCCTGTGATCCTCCTCTACCTGTATGCTGCATCTCCTCCTGTGATCCTCCTCTACCTGTATGCTGCATCTCCTCCTGTGATCCTCCTCTACCTGTATGCTGCACCTCCTCCTGTGATCCTCCTCTACCTGTATGCTGCATCTCCTCCTGTGATCCTCCTCTACCTGTATGCTGCATCTCCTCCTGTGATCCTCCTCTACCTGTATGCTGCACCTCCTCCTGTGGATCCTCCTCTACCTGTATGCTGCATCTCCTCCTGTGATCCTCCTCTACCTGTATGCTGCACCTCCTCCTGTGATCCTCCTCTACCTGTATGCTGCACCTCCTGTGATCCTCCTCTACCTGTATGCTGCATCTCCTCCTGTGATCCTCCTCTACCTGTATGCTGCACTCCTCCTGTGATCCTCCTCTACCTGTATGCTGCATCTCCTGTGATCCTCCTCTACCTGTATGCTGCATCTCCTCCTGTGATCCTCCTCTACCTGTATGCTGCACCTCCTCCTGTGATCCTCCTCTACCTGTATGCTGCATCTCCTGTGATCCTCCTCTACCTGTATGCTGCATCTCCTGTGATCCTCCTCTACCTGTATGCTGCACCTCCTCCTGTGATCCTCCTCTACCTGTATGCTGCATCTCCTGTGATCCTCCTCTACCTGTATGCTGCACCTCCTCCTGTGATCCTCCTCTACCTGTATGCTGCACCTCCTGTGATCCTCCTCTACCTGTATGCTGCATCTCCTCCTGTGATCCTCCTCTACCTGTATGCTGCATCTCCTCCTGTGATCCTCCTCTACCTGTATGCTGCATCTCCTGTGATCCTCCTCTACCTGTATGCTGCATCTCCTCCTGTGATCCTCCTCTACCTGTATGCTGCACTCTCCTGTGATCCTCCTCTACCTGTATGCTGCACCTCCTGTGATCCTCCCTCTACCTGTATGCTGCACCTCCTCCTGTGATCCTCCTCTACCTGTATGCTGCACCTCCTCCTGTGATCCTCCTCTACCTGTATGCTGCATCTCTCCTGTGATCCTCCTCTACCTGTATGCTGCATCTCCTCCTGTGATCCTCCTCTACCTGTATGCTGCACCTCCTCCTGTGATCCTCCTCTACCTGTATGCTGCATCTCCTCCTGTGATCCTCCTCTACCTGTATGCTGCACCTCCTCCTGTGATCCTCCTCTACCTGTATGCTGCACCTCCTCCTGTGATCCTCCTCTACCTGTATGCTGCACTCTCCTGTGATCCTCCTCTACCTGTATGCTGCACCTCCTGTGATCCTCCTCTACCTGTATGCTGCACTCTCCTGTGATCCTCCTCTACCTGTATGCTGCACCTCCTCCTGTGATCCTCCTCTACCTGTATGCTGCACCTCCTCCTGTGATCCTCCTCTACCTGTATGCTGCATCTCCTGTGATCCTCCTCTACCTGTATGCTGCATCTCCTGTGATCCTCCTCTACCTGTATGCTGCACCTCCTCCTGTGATCCTCCTCTACCTGTATGCTGCATCTCCTCCTGTGATCCTCCTCTACCTGTATGCTGCACCTCCTCCTGTGATCCTCCTCTACCTGTATGCTGCATCTCCTGTGATCCTCCTCTACCTGTATGCTGCATCTCCTGTGATCCTCCTCTACCTGTATGCTGCACCTCCTCCTGTGATCCTCCTCTACCTGTATGCTGCATCTCCTCCTGTGATCCTCTCTACCTGTATGCTGCATCTCCTCCTGTGATCCTCCTCTACCTGTATGCTGCACCTCCTCCTGTGATCCTCCTCTACCTGTATGCTGCACCTCCTCCTGTGATCCTCCTCTACCTGTATGCTGCATCTCCTGTGATCCTCCTCTACCTGTATGCTGCACCTCTCCTGTGATCCTCCTCTACCTGTATGCTGCATCTCCTCCTGTGATCCTCCTCTACCTGTATGCTGCATCTCCTACTGTGATCCTCCTCTACCTGTATGCTGCACCTCCTGTGATCCTCCTCTACCTGTATGCTGCATCTCCTGTGATCCTCCTCTACCTGTATGCTGCATCTCCTCCTGTGATCCTCCTCTACCTGTATGCTGCACCTCCTCCTGTGATCCTCCTCTACCTGTATGCTGCATCTCCTCCTGTGATCCTCCTCTACCTGTATGCTGCATCTCCTCCTGTGATCCTCCTCTACCTGTATGCTGCATCTCCTCCTGTGATCCTCCTCTACCTGTATGCTGCATCTCCTGTGATCCTCCTCTACCTGTATGCTGCATCTCCTGTGATCCTCCTCTACCTGTATGCTGCATCTCCTCCTGTGATCCTCCTCTACCTGTATGCTGCATCTCCTCCTGTGATCCTCCTCTACCTGTATGCTGCATCTCCTGTGATCCTCCTCTACCTGTATGCTGCATCTCCTCCTGTGATCCTCCTCTACCTGTATGCTGCATCTCCTCCTGTGATCCTCCTCTACCTGTATGCTGCTCCTCCTGTGATCCTCCTCTACCTGTATGCTGCACCTCCTGTGATCCTTCTCTACCTGTATGCTCCATCTCCTGTGATCCTCCTCTACCTGTATGCTGCTCCTCCTGTGATCCTCCTCTACCTGTATGCTGCACCTCCTGTGATCCTCCTCTACCTGTATGCTGCATCTCCTGTGATCCTCCTCTACCTGTATGCTGCATCTCCTGTGATCCTCCTCTACCTGTATGCTGCACCTCCTCCTGTGATCCTCCTCTACCTGTATGCTGCAACCTCCTGTGATCCTTCTCTACCTGTATGCTCCATCTCCTGTGATCCTCCTCTACCTGTATGCATCTCCTCCTGTGATCCTCCTCTACCTGTATGCTGCACCTCCTGTGATCCTCCTCTACCTGTATGCTTGCATCTCCTGTGATCCTCCTCTACCTGTATGCTGCATCTCCTGTGATCCTCCTCTACCTGTATGCTGCACCTCCTCCTGTGATCCTCCTCTACCTGTATGCTGCATCTCTGTGATCCTCCTCTACCTGTATGCTGCATCTCCTCCTGTGATCCTCCTCTACCTGTATGCTGCATCTCCTCCTGTGATCCTCCTCTACCTGTATGCTGCATCTCCTGTGATCCTCCTCTACCTGTATGCTGCACCTCCTGTGATCCTCCTCTACCTGTATGCTGCATCTCCTGTGATCCTCCTCTACCTGTATGCTGCACCTC